>QRFJ01002470.1:154661-210661 GCA_006176705.1 Cocos nucifera | reverse complement strand
TGAAGGAAAATCCTGATTTCCCGGTCCAGGTTCGTCCAGATCTGATTAGATCAAGAGATATATTTCAAAAATTTTCTCTTGATCTCAATCAGATCTTGATATGTTTCAGATCTGATTCTTATTATTTTAATAAATAAAATAAAATAAGATAAATTAAATCAAATTTAATTTACCTGATTTGGGTAATCCTATTACCCTGTAGATGATCCTGATTGCAGCGGAAGGTTCTGGATCTTAGCCACGCAAGCGCCTGGCCTCTACCGGTATCCACTCGGGTTGGATCTGGAGATCCTCTTCTTCTCTATCACACCTCCAAAAATCAGATCTGGATCTGATCTGGAGGATCTTCAAAACTCTTTTGAAGATCTGCAGTCGTCCTTTTGCAGCAGCGCAGCCTTCTTGCTTTTGATCGCCTTTCCTTGATCTGAATCGCACCAACCTAAAGTCCAAAACACCTTTTGGACGTGGAGAGCAAGGGGAGAAGAGACTATGGCATGGAGAAGGAGGGGAGAGGCAGCCTTGGGGCATGTCTAATAGCATTCACTTAATTAGGGTTGGGCGCAGGGTCTTATTTATAGACCTCTTGTGATCCAACTCCTCTTCCTCTCAACCAATCACAACCCTTTGTGAAATCAGATCTAAATCTGATTGGTTGGAATAGAGACCCCTGGATTCCTCCTTAGAGGGCGCCTAAGACCAGTCAAACTGGATTCTTAGTAGAACTCTGATTGGAATCCAAAAGGGAGGTGGAGTCCTTGTCCAACAAGGACTCCTAGGCGCCTCCTACTTGGGCTCACGCCACCCTTGGCGTGCGCCCTTCTCCTTGCCAGGTTCTGGCAGGGGGACAGGCCCCCACCAGCTCTCCAATAGGTGCATGACATGTGGTCAAAAGTCAAAGGGTCAATGGTCAACGTTTGACCAGTCAAAGGTAGACTTTTGACCAAAGTCAAAGAACAAGAAATGGCAGGTGACCAAAAATGGCAGGTAATGTCTTACAAATAAGACAACCTATTCTGACTTGGACAACCTCCAGTCAGACCATATGAAGGCCTCTGATTGAGCACAAACTCCTTTGGCTCAGTCAGGACAACTTATTTATGATAGTAAAAGAAGAACGTTAGGTTCAATCGAGTGCTAGCACGATTTCCTTGAACCTAATTGAATCTCATTCAGATCAATTGAACTAGATCAGTTCAATTGATGATCACCAGATTCAAACCCTTGTTTGTGTGACCCAGTTAGGTTCAGTTCTGTATGGTAATGGGATATGTCATGATCTCTATCATAGACATCATCGAAACTCCTTTCGATGGATCAGAACTCTTCTGATTCGAACAGCTAGAATGATCGATCATCTAAATCATTCTAATTGCTCCCAAAATCCACCAGTGACACCTAGCAGTATATGGTGGCAACCCATCAGAGCTGAATGCGAACCTCTTGGTGCAGCTACCTGTGTGATTCAAGTTCTTCTATCTTGAGCCCCGATCAGATTAGGGTTAAGGTGAACTCGTCAAACCCTAGTCTCTGTCATATGATGTAATCATTCGATTCGAGTCCAATGTGAAAATCTAAATAGAAACTCTTTCTATTATTTCACTCTACCATGGCCATGGATTTCTGGACTTGATTCTCATGATCATCATAGGGCTACTCCTCTACCACCGAGGTAGATAGATTCCCATCTTGATGCAATCCAGTTCCTACAATGAACATGCTATAGCCAACATACACCTCAGGGTTCCATATGGCTAGGAGACCGAGTAATGGTGTAGTCAAACTATAACACCCTCAAGGTGAACTGCCGATGCATCTCAGGTCAAAGAACCAGACACACTACTGCAGCATCGAGTCAGTCATTGACGAGAAGGTAGACTTCCTAATGACTACTCGAGGTGGTCACGCTCAGTGCCCTCGTTCTCTAACGAGTACCTGTACTCTCGCTCCGGTGTCTCCACACCGTAGACTCAAGACTCATCTACTAAAGAGAAGCGATCGTACACCAACCTTCCGGATCAATCACCATCCTCGTGATGATCCTATGGTCGGGAGCTGTTTATGAGTTAATAATGATTATTCATGTCTTAAATTTTCAACTCTTGAAAATATGAATTATCATTACCATTAACTCAAAGGATGTATCACAGACACTAAATACACATGTGTGATAGAAAATAACCCATTTCATTAATTATAGTCAAAATTATAATTTTGCCCCTAGAAGTGTATTACAAGTGTCAGCCAATTCTGGCTTCTAGGGCACATATATCTAACAATCTCCCACTTGTCCTAAAGCCAATTGGCTACAAGTCTAAGTCCCATCTTCTCAAGGTGGGCTTCGATCTTCTGCTGGCCCAACGGCTTTGTAAGTGGGTCTGCCACATTATCTGTGGAGTTGACTCTCTTGACCTCAACGTAACCTTTCTCAAGGTAATCGCGGATGAGATGATATCGCCGCTCAATGTGCTTGGACTTCTGGTGAGACCTCGGCTCCTTAGCAAGGGCTATGGCGCCATTGTTGTCGCAGTAAAGAGGAATGGCATCTGATGGCATTACTCCAATTTCTGCAGCAAACTTCTTGTACCAGAATGCTTCCTTTGCAGCCTCTGATGCAGCTATATATTCTGCTTCCATGGTGGAATCTGCTATCACAGTTTGCTTGGAACTCTTCCAGCTGACAGCTCCACCATTGCACACAAACAGACTTCCAGATGTCGACTTTCGATCATCTATATCAGACATGAAGTCCGAGTCTGTGTATCCCTTGAACTTGGAGTTCTCCATTACCAAAGACCAACATCATATCCTTAGTTCTTCTCAAGTACTTAAGGATACATTTCACAGAAGTCCAGTGTTCTTCACCTGGATTTGACTGATATCTGCTTGTGACACTCACAGCATGGGCTATATCAGGTCGTGTACATAGCATGGCATACATGAGGCTCCCTATTGCAGAAGCATAAGGGATCTTGCTCATGCGTTCTATTTCCTCAGGTGTGCTGGGGCACATCTTCTTGGAAAGATGAATACCATGTCTGAAGGGTATTAATCCCCTCTTAGAGTTTTCCATACTAAACCTCTTTAGTACTTCCTCTATGTACATCTTCTGTGAAAGTCCTAGCATCCTATTCGGTCTATCCCTATAGACCTTAATTCCTAGAATAAAGGATGCTTCACCTAGGTCTTTCATGGAGAATTCCTTGGACAACCACATCTTGACTGATGTCAACATGGGAATATCATTCCCAATAAGGAGGATGTCATCCACGTACAATACGAGGAAGACAACAGCGCTCCCACTGACCCTTTTGAAAACACATGGTTCCTCTTCATTTTTGATGAAACCAAACTTTTTGATCACATCATTGAAACGAGTGTTCCAGCTCCGAGATGCTTGCTTAAGTCCATATATGGACCTTTGCAGCTTGCAAACCTTGTGATCAGTATCACTGGATGTGAAACCTAGCGGCTGTTCCATATAGATATCTTCCTCAAGATATCCATTTAGGAATGCCGTTTTCACGTCCATTTGCCATATTTCATAATCGAAATAGGCTGCAACAGGCAAGCAATGTGCGGATGGATTTTAGCATAGCTACTGGGGAAAAGGTATCCTGATAGTCAATGCCTTCGCGTTGACTATAACCTTTTGCCACTAGTCTAGCCTTGAATGTCTCCACATTCCCATCTGCACCAATCTTTCTCTTGAAGATCCATTTACACCCAATAGGTACTATACCTTCTGGTGGATCTACCAAGGTCCAGACTTGGTTTGAGTGCATCGAGTCGAATTTCTGACTTCATTGCCTCAAGCCATTTCTCGGAGTCGATATCTGATATCGCCTCGTTGTAGGTTTTGGGATCATCACCATGAGCACCATTACCTATGAGGAACATTTTCTCTACATCCTCTGAAATAATACCTAAGTATCTTTCAGGGGGACGGAAAACTCTTTCCGATCTACGAGGTGGAGGAGGTAGTGTTCTTATTGGCTCAACCTGATTTGGTTCCACTTGGTCCTTAGCTCGTTTCTGCTTGTGAGACTTTCTCATCAAGCTTAATCTGCTTTCCAATGCCGCTATCTTGAATAAACTATTTTTCAAGAAAGATGGCATGTCGACTCACAATCACATTGTGGTCTTCTGGAATGTAGAAATAGTATCCTAATGACTCTTTAGGATATCCTATGAATCGAGCTCTAAAGGACCTAAACTCTAACTTGTCCGCTTGTTGTCTTTTGACATGAGCCGGACAACCCCAAATTCTGAGATGACTCAGACTTGGTTTCTTACCGTGCCATATCTCATACGGTGTGGTAGGAACGGTTTTAGAGGGAACCCTATTCAGTAAATAGATTGAAGTTAATAATGAATGTCCCCAAAGAAAATCAGGGAGGTCTGTGAAGCTCATCATGGATCGAACCATATCCAATAGAGTCCGATTTCTCCATTCTGAAACCCCGTTGAGTTGAGGTGTTCCTGGTGGAGTCCATTGAGAGACTATGCCATTTTCCTTAAGATAGTCTAGGAATTCCCGGCTAAGGTATTCACCTCCTCGATCTGATCGAAGAACCTTAATGGGTTTTTCAGTTTGTTTTTCTACTTCATGTCTGAATTCTTTGAACTTTTCAAAAGCTTCAGACTTATGTCTCATAAGATACACATACCCATACCTAGACAGATCATCGGTAAAGGTAATGAAGTAGACAAAATTGCCTCTAGCCGGCACATCGAAATGGGCCGCACACATCAGTATGTACTAGGGCAAGGAGATCTGTGGCCCTCTCCCCATGTCCAACAAAAGGGAGTTTAGTCATTTTGCCTTGAAGACAAGATTCACAAGTTGGATATGACTCAAAAGTCAATGGACTCAATAGCCCATTTTTCTCCAATTTGTTAATCCTATCTTCTGCTATATGACCTAATCTCAGGTGCCATAGATATCTGTCGTTTGGACTATCCCTAGGTCGTTTGGCATTCACGTTTTGCTCGATAGTTAAAACAGGTACATCAATATGCAACTGATAAAGACCATTAACAAGAAAACCATTTGCAATTTTATTTCTTTCATAAAGAATGTTACAATGGTCCTTAAAGAAGGTGATCACATAACCTTCTTGTGCTAAGCATGAAACAGAAATCAAATTCCTGCTAGCTGCAGGCACATAATAACAGTCTTTTAAAACTAAGTCTAAACCAGATGGTAATCGAAGAGGGTATGTTCCCACGGCTACTGCAGCAACTCTTGCTCCATTACCGACGTGTAGGATCATGTCTCCATCCCTCAGCCTCCTGCTATCCTTTTTTTTTTCCTTTTTAATTTTTGACCATTTGAAGGGAAATCCTGATTTCCCGGTCCAGGTTCGTCCAGATCTGATTAGATCAAGAGATATATTTCAAAAATTTTCTCTTGATCTCAATCAGATCTTGATATGTTTCAGATCTGATTCTTATTATTTTAATAAATAAAATAAAATAAGATAAATTAAATCAAATTTAATTTACCTGATTTGGGTAATCCTATTACCCTGTAGATGATCCTGATTGCAGCGGAAGGTTCTGGATCTTAGCCACGCAAGCGCCTGGCCTCTACCGGTATCCACTCGGGTTGGATCTGGAGATCCTCTTCTTCTCTATCACACCTCCAAAAATCAGATCTGGATCTGATCTGGAGGATCTTCAAAACTCTTTTGAAGATCTGCAGTCGTCCTTTTGCAGCAGCGCAGCCTTCTTGCTTTTGATCGCCTTTCCTTGATCTGAATCGCACCAACCTAAATCCAAAACACTTTTGGACGTGGAGAGCAAGGGGAGAAGAGACTATGGCATGGAGAAGGAGGGGAGAGGCAGCCTTGGGGCGTGTCTAATTGCATTCACTTTTAATTAGGGTTGGGCGCAGGGTCTTATTTATAGACCTCTTGTGATCCAACTCCTCTTCCTCTCAACCAATCACAACCCTTTGTGAAATCAGATCTAAATCTGATTGGTTGGAATAGAGACCCCTGGATTCCTCCTTAGAGGGCGCCTAAGACCAGTCAAACTGGATTCTTAGTAGAACTCTGATTGGAATCCAAAAGGGAGGTGGAGTCCTTGTCCAACAAGGACTCCTAGGCGCCTCCTACTTGGGCTCACGCCACCCTTGGCGTGCGCCCTTCTCCTTGCCAGGTTCTGGCAGGGGGACAGGCCCCCACCAGCTCTCCAATAGGTGCATGACATGTGGTCAAAAGTCAAAGGGTCAATGGTCAACGTTTGACCAGTCAAAGGTAGACTTTTGACCAAAGTCAAAGAACAAGAAATGGCAGGTGACCAAAAATGGCAGGTAATGTCTTACAAATAAGACAACCTATTCTGACTTGGACAACCTCCAGTCAGACCATATGAAGGCCTCTGATTGAGCACAAACTCCTTTGGCTCAGTCAGGACAACTTATTTATGATAGTAAAAGAAGAACGTTAGGTTCAATCGAGTGCTAGCACGATTTCCTTGAACCTAATTGAATCTCATTCAGATCAATTGAACTAGATCAGTTCAATTGATGATCACCAGATTCAAACCCTTGTTTGTGTGACCCAGTTAGGTTCAGTTCTGTATGGTAATGGGATATGTCATGATCTCTATCATAGACATCATCGAAACTCCTTTCGATGGATCAGAACTCTTCTGATTCGAACAGCTAGAATGATCGATCATCTAAATCATTCTAATTGCTCCCAAAATCCACCAGTGACACCTAGCAGTATATGGTGGCAACCCATCAGAGCTGAATGCGAACCTCTTGGTGCAGCTACCTGTGTGATTAAGTTCTTCTATCTTGAGCCCCGATCAGATTAGGGTTAAGGTGAACTCGTCAAACCCTAGTCTCTGTCATATGATGTAATCATTCGATTCGAGTCCAATGTGAAAATCTAAATAGAAACTCTTTCTATTATTTCACTCTGCCATGGCCATGGGCTTCTGGACTTGATTCTCATGATCATCATAGGGCTGCTCCTCTACCACCGAGGTAGATAGATTCCCATCTTGATGCAATCCAGTTCCTACAATGAACATGCTATAGCCAACATACACCTCAGGGTTCCATATGGCTAGGAGACCGAGTAATGGTGTAGTCAAACTATAACACCCTCAAGGTGAACTGCCGATGCATCTCAGGTCAAAGAACCAGACACACTACTGCAGCATCGAGTCAGTCATTGACGAGAAGGTAGACTTCCTAATGACTACTCGAGGTGGTCACGCTCAGTGCCCTCGTTCTCTAACGAGTACCTGTACTCTCGCTCCGGTGTCTCCACACCGTAGACTCAAGACTCATCTACTAAAGAGAAGCGATCGTACACCAACCTTCCGGATCAATCACCATCCTCGTGATGATCCTATGGTCGGGAGCTGTTTATGAGTTAATAATGATTATTCATGTCTTAAATTTTCAACTCTTGAAAATATGAATTATCATTACCATTAACTCAAAGGATGTATCACAGACACTAAATACACATGTGTGATAGAAAATAACCCATTTCATTAATTATAGTCAAAATTATAATTTTGCCCCTAGAAGTGTATTACAAGTGTCAGCCAATTCTGGCTTCTAGGGCACATATATCTAACAATCTCCCACTTGTCCTAAAGCCAATTGGCTACAAGTCTAAGTCCCATCTTCTCAAGGTGGGCTTCGATCTTCTGCTGGCCCAACGGCTTTGTAAGTGGGTCTGCCACATTATCTGTGGAGTTGACTCTCTTGACCTCAACGTAACCTTTCTCAAGGTAATCGCGGATGAGATGGTATCACCGTTTGCTTGGAACTCTTCCAGCACAAACAGTCTGCCAGATGTCGACTTTCGATCATCTATATCGGACATGAAGTCCGAGTCTGTGTATCCCTGAACTTGGAGTTCTCCGTTACCAAAGACCAACATCATATCCTTAGTTCTTCTCAAGTACTTAAGGATACATTTCACAGAAGTCCAGTGTTCTTCACCTGGATTTGACTGATATCTGCTTGTGACACTCACAGCATGGGCTATATCAGGTCGTGTACATAGCATGGCATACATGAGGCTCCCTATTGCAGAAGCATAAGGGATCTTGCTCATGCGTTCTATTTCCTCAGGTGTGCTGGGGCACATCTTCTTGGAAAGATGAATACCATGTCTGAAGGGTATTAATCCCCTCTTAGAGTTTTCCATACTAAACCTCTTTAGTACTTCCTCTATGTACATCTTCTGTGAAAGTCCTAGCATCCTATTCGGTCTATCCCTATAGACCTTAATTCCTAGAATAAAGGATGCTTCACCTAGGTCTTTCATGGAGAATTCCTTAGGACAACCACATCTTGACTGATGTCAACATGGGAATATCATTCCCAATAAGGAGGATGTCATCCACGTACAATACGAGGAAGACAACAGCGCTCCCACTGACCCTTTTGAAAACACATGGTTCCTCTTCATTTTTGATGAAACCAAACTTTTTGATCACATCATTGAAACGAGTGTTCCAGCTCCGAGATGCTTGCTTAAGTCCATATATGGACCTTTGCAGCTTGCAAACCTTGTGATCAGTATCACTGGATGTGAAACCTAGCGGCTGTTCCATATAGATATCTTCCTCAAGATATCCATTTAGGAATGCCGTTTTCACGTCCATTTGCCATATTTCATAATCGAAATAGGCTGCAACAGCAAGCAATGTGCGGATGGATTTTAGCATAGCTACCGGGGAAAAGGTATCCTGATAGTCAATGCCTTCACGTTGACTATAACCTTTTGCCACCAGTCTAGCCTTGAATGTCTCCACATTCCCATCTGCACCAATCTTTCTCTTGAAGATCCATTTACACCCAATAGGTACTATACCTTCTGGTGGATCTACCAAGGTCCAGACTTGGTTTGAGTGCATCGAGTCGAATCTCTGACTTCATTGCCTCAAGCCATTTCTCGGAGTCGATATCTGATATCGCCTCGTTGTAGGTTTTGGGATCATCACCATGAGCACCATTACCTATGAGGAACATTTCCTCTACATCCTCTGAAATAATACCTAAGTATCTTTCAGGGGGACGGAAACTCTTTCCGATCTACGAGGTGGAGGAGGTAGTGTTCTTATTGGCTCAACCTGATTTGGTTCCACTTGGTCCTTAGCTCGTTCTGCTTGTGAGACTTTCTCATCAAGCTTAATCTGCTTTCCAATGCCACTATCTTGAATAAACTATTTTTCAAGAAATATGGCATGTCGACTCACAATCACATTGTGGTCTTCTGGAATGTAGAAATAGTATCCTAATGACTCTTTAGGATATCCTATGAATCGAGCTCTAAAGGACCTAAACTCTAACTTGTCCGCTTGTTGTCTTTTGACATGAGCCGGACAACCCCAAATTCTGAGATGACTCAGACTTGGTTTCTTACCGTGCCATATCTCATACGGTGTGGTAGGAACGGTTTTAGAGGGAACCCTATTCAGTAAATAGATTGAAGTTAATAATGAATGTCCCCAAAGAAAATCTGGGAGGTCTGTGAAGCTCATCATGGATCGAACCATATCCAATAGAGTCCGATTTCTCCGTTCTGAAACCCCGTTGAGTTGAGGTGTTCCTGGTGGAGTCCATTGAGAGACTATGCCATTTTCCTTAAGATAGTCTAGGAATTCCCGGCTAAGGTATTCACCTCCTCGATCTGATCGAAGAACCTTAATGGGTTTTCCAGTTTGTTTTTCTACTTCATGTCTGAATTCTTTGAACTTTTCAAAGGCTTCTGACTTGTGTCTCATAAGATACACATACCCATACCTAGACAGATCATCGATAAAGGTAATGAAGTAAACAAAATTGTCTCTAGCCGGCACATCAAATGGGCCGCACACATCTGTATGTACTAGGGCAAGGAGATCTGTGGCCCTCTCCCCATGTCCAACAAAAGGGAGTTTAGTCATTTTGCCTTGAAGACAAGAAGTGGATCAATATTTCGGATATGGTGAGATTCATGAATTAGAGATCAAGCCTGGGTACACCATGATTAAAGAATTATTGGACAAGAGTTACTCACTCATTGGCTAACCCATCACCAATAACCATTAGGTGAAGTGATGAGTCAGTTAGTGGGACTGCATCATCCACTAAAAATCATTAATTATGAAGATTTTTGTATCTCTACAGAGAAAGTGTTGGGATCCAAAAAAATAGTGAAAGCTAATTTATTTAAAAATTAAAATTCTAAATAAATTATTCAAATCTTAATTATAAAATCTAACTAAAAATTTTGACTCTCTATAGAAAAATATTTACATCCAATCCACTAGGCCATATTCTGGACACCCATAGATTGACCGAACCTAATTATAAGAATTGGCTCTGGAACTTCAAAATTATTTTAGATTTTGAGAAATTAACTCATATATTGGATCAGGATCCCTCCACCTTACCAGTCCATCCGTCTATTGAACAGAGAGAGTCTCTTGATAAATGGATGGATGAAGATAACAAGGTCAGATACTATATATTGGGATCGATGTCTGATGAGCTTTAGCACCAATATAAAGATATTAGGACTGTTTGCCAAATGTTGGCTCATCTGTAAGAGTTGTTTGGTGAACAGAGTCGCACAGCCAAATATCAGATCACTAAACGACTATTTAAGGCTAAAATGCGTGATGAGAAATCAGTCCAAGATCATTATCTGATGATGATCAAAAACTTAGAAGAGCTTGAGAAGCTCAGAGTAAAGTTAGATTAGGATCTACAGAATGATATAATTCTACAATCCTTGACTGATGCTTATGGGCAGTTCATCATGAACTATCATATGCATAAACTTTAGAGTACTCTGATCAAGCTTATGAACATGTTGGTTACTACTGAGCTTTCTATGAAAGATTCTAAAGGCTCAGTACTTGCTATAGAATGGACTTCTTCTAAGAGAAAGTCTTTTGGAAAGAAGAAAAAGAAGTCTGTAAAAAGACAGAAGATGGAAGGTGAAAAAAAAGAAGGCAGAGCTGAAGAAGAAGACCATTGATAAAAAAAAGTATTTCCATTGTAATACTGACGGTCACTGAAAGTGGAACTGCCCTATATATCTGACTATCCTGAAGAATAAGAAGGAGACATGTCCTTCTGGAGGTATGCTCGTTATGAAAATCTTATGGTTTCTTCTGCATCTAGTTGGATGCTTGACTCTGGTTCTAGTGCTCATTTGTGTACTTTCATGTAGGGTCTTGAGGATAGCAAGAGGCTGAGGGATGGTGAGATGATCCTATGCATTAAAAATGGAGCAAGAGTTGCTACTGTGATCATGAAAATCTATCCTCTTCGAGTACCATCTGACTTAGATTTCGTACTTAGGGATTGTTATTATGTGCCTGCTACAAGCAGAAATTTGATTTCTATTTCATGTTTAGCATAAGAAGGCTATGTAATTAGTTTTCGTAAGGACCATTATAATATTCTTTATGAAAAAAATAAAATTGCAAATGATTTCCTCATTAACAGTCTCTATCAGCTACATATTGATGTATCTATCTTTAATATCGAGCAAAATATGAATGCCATAAGATTAAAATGACCTAGGGATAGTCCAAATGATAGGTATCTATGGCACCTAAGGCTAGGTCATATAGCAGAAGATAGGATTAACAAATTTAAAAAAATCAAACTATTGAGTCCGTTGACTTTTGAGTCATATCTAATTTGTGAATCATGTCTTCATGGCAAAATGACTAAGCTTCCTTTTGTGGGACATGGAGAAAAGGCCATAGATCTACTTGCCCTAGTTCATACTGATGTGTGCGGCACATTTGATGTGCCAGCTAGAGGCAACTTTATCTATTTTATAACCTTTATCGATGATTTATCTCGATATGGGTACGTATATCTTATGAGACACAAGTTTGAAGCTTTTGAAAAGTTCAAGAAATTTAGATATGAAGTAGAAAAATAAACTGAAAAACTCATTAAGATTTTTCAATCAGATCGAGAAGGTGAATACCTTAGTCAAAAATTTTTTGACTATCTCAAGCAAAATGGCATAATCTCTCAATGGACTCCACCTGAAATACCTCAACTCAATGAAATTTCAGAACGAAGGAATCAGACCTTATTAGATATGGGCCGATTCATGATGAGCTTCACAAACCTTTCTAATTTTCTTTGGAGATATAGTCTGTTAACTGCTATATATTTACTGAATAACGTTCTCTTTAAAATCTTTCCTACCACACCGTATGAGATATGGCATGGTAAGAAATCAAGTCTGAGTCATCTCAAAATTTGAAGTTATTCGGCTCATGTCAAAAGATAACAAGTGGACAAGTTAGATTTTAGGTCCTTTAGAGCTCGATTTATAGGATATCCTAAAGAGTCATTAGGATATTAATTCTACATTTCAGAAAATCATAATGTAATTATGAGTTGGCGTGCCATCTTTCTTAAAAAATAGTTTATTCAAGATAGCAGCATTGAAAAGCAGATCAAGCTCAAGGAGAAAGTCACATAAGAGCAATGAGCTAAGAACCCTGTAAAGTCAAATCAGGTTGAGCCAATACAATCACTACCTCCTCCATCCCATAGATCAGAAAGAATTTTCCATCTTTCTGAGAGGTACTTAGGTACTATCTCAGAGGATGTAGAGAAAATGTTCTTCATAGGTAATGGGGTTCATGGTGATGATCCCAAAACCTATAACGAGATGATATCAGATATCGACTTCAAGAAATGGTTAGAATCAATGAAGTCAGAAATTGACTCAATACACTCAAATAAGTTTGGATCTTGGTAGATCCACCAGAAGGTATAGTACCTATTGGGTGTAAATGGATCTACAAGAGAAAGATTGGTGCAGATGAAAATGTGGAGACATTCAAAGCTAGATTAGTGGCAAAAGGATATAATCAGTACGAAGGCATTGACTATCAGGATACCTTTTCGTCAGTAGCTATGCTAAAATCCATCTGCACATTGCTTGCTATTGTAGCCTATTTCGATTATGAAATATGGCAAATGGATATGAAAATGGCATTCTTAAGTGGATATCTTGAGAAAGATATCTATATAGAATAGCCACTAGGTTTCACATCCAATGATGCTGATCATAAAGTATGCAAGCTGTAAAGATCCATATATGGACTTAAGCAAGCATCTCGGAGCTGAAATACTCAATTTAATGATGTGATCAAATTATTTGGTTTCATCAAAAATGAGGAGGAACCATATATATTCAAATAGGTCAGTGGGAGCGCTATTATCTTCCTCGTATTGTACGTGAATGATATCCTCCTTATTGGAAATGATATTCCCATGTTGACTATAGTTAAAATATGGTTATCTAAAGAATTCTTCATGAAAGACCTAGGAGAAGCATCCTTCATTCTAGGAATTAAGATCTATAGAGATAGACCAAATAGGATGCTAGGTCTTTCATAAAAGATGTACATAGAGAAAGTGCTAAAGAGGTTTAGCATGGAAAACTCTAAAAGAGGTTTGGTACCTTTCAGACATGGCATTCATCTTTTCAAAAAGATGTGTCCTAGCACACCTGAGGAGATAGAATGCATGAGCAAGATCCCTTATGCTTCAGCAATAGGGAGCCTCATGTATGCCATGTTATGTACATGATCTGATATAGCTCATGCTGTGAGTGTCACGAGCAGATATCAGTCGAATCTAGATGAAGAATACCGAACTTTAGTAAAATATATCCTTAAGTACTTGAGAAGAACTAAGGATATATTGTTGGTTTTTGGTAATGGAGAACTCCAAGTCCAGGGGTATACAGACTCGAATTTTATATCCGACATAGATGATCGAAAGTCAACATCTGAAAGTCTATTTGTGTGTAATAGTAGTACTGTCAGTTGGTAAAGTTTCAAGCAGACAGTGATAGCAAATTCCACCATAGAAGTAGAATACATCGCTATATCAGAAGCTGCGAAGGAGGCATTCTGGTATAAGAAATTCATCGCAGAAATTGGAGTGATGCCATTCCTCTATACTGTGACAATAATGGCGCCATAGCTCTTGCTAAGGAGTCGAGGTCTCACCAAAAATCCAAGCCCATCGAGCGGCGATACCATCTCATCCACGATTACCTAGAGAAGAATTATGTCGAGGTCAAGAGAGTCAACTCCGTAGACAATATGGCAGATCCACTCATAAAGCCGTTGGGCCAGTAGAAGATTGAAACCCATCTTGGGAAGATGGGACTTAGATTTGTAGCCAATTAGCTTTAGGTCAAGGGAAAATTTGTTAGATATGTGTGCCATAGAAGCCAGAATTGGCTAATACTTGTAATACATATCTAAAGACAAAATTATAATTTTGACTATAAATAATAAAATGGATTATTTTCTATCATAGTGTGTATTTGAAAGTGTCTGTGATACATTCCTTGAGTTAATGGTAATGATAGTTTATATTTTCAAAAGTTGAAAATTTAAGATATGAATTTTTATTATTAACTCATAAAATGCTTTCGACTGTAGGATCACCATGAGGATGATGATTGATCCAGAAGATTAGTGTATGATCGCTTCTTTAGGATAGATGAGTCTTGAGTCTATGGTGTAAAGACATCGGAGTGAGAGTATAGGTATTCATTAGAGAACGAGGACACTGAGCATGACCATCTCGAGCAGTCATCAGAAAGTCTACCTTCTCATCAATGACTGGCTCGAAGCTATAGTGGTGGGTCTAGTTCTTTGATCTAAGGTTAATCGATAGTTTATCTTGAGGGTGTTATAGTTTGATTACACCATAACTTGGTCTTCTAGCCATTCGAAATTCTGAGGTGTATGTTGGCTATAGCATGTTTATTGTAGGAATTGGATTGCACCAATAGGAGATCTATCTACTCGGTAGATGAAGAGCAGCCCTATGATGATCATGAGAATCAAGTCCATAAGCCCATGGCCATGGTAGAGTGAAAATAATAGAAAGAGTTTCTATTAGGATTTTCATATTGGACTTGAATCGAATGATTAATTCATATGACGAAAATTAGGGTTTGACGAGATCACCTTAACCCTAATCCAATCGGAGCTCAAGATGGAGGAACTTAATCACACAGGTAACTATATTGAGAGGTTTATTTTTAGTTCTGATGGATTACCACCATATGCTGCTAGGTGTCATTGGTGGATTTTGGGAGCAATTAGAATGATATGGATGATCGATCATACTAGTTGTCTGAATCAAAAAAGTTCTGATCCATCGAAAGGTATTTCGATGATGTCGATGATAGAGATCAAGACAAATCCCATTACCATAAGAAACTGAATCTAATTAGATCATACAAACAAGGGTTTGGATCTAGATATCATCAATTGAACTAATCCAGTTCAATTGATTTGAATAAGATTCAATTAGGTTCAAGAAAATCATGCTAGCACACGATTGAGCCTGTATTCTCCTTCAACAATCATTAAAAGTTATCTCGACTGAGCCAAATATATTTGGACTCATTCAAAAATCTTTACTTGGTCTGATTGAAGCTCGTTCAGGTCAGAAAAGGATTATCTTAATTTATGAGATAAATTTGAGACAATACCTACCATTTTTCATCACCTACTGAATCTTATATTTGGACTTTGGTCAAATATTGATCTTTGATACTTAGATATCTGCCCATATATCATGCACCCATAGGAGAAAGCTTTGACCCTTGTCCCCCTGCTAAATAGTAGAAAGGCAAAGGGTGCATGCCTAGGGAGGCATACGCCTAAAGTGGATAAGGATTGGAGTCCCATACAGATGGGACTCCAGTTGCTTATTGCTTCATACTAAGGTGGCACTAAAGAGTCTTCTTTGACCAGTCTTGGCACCACCTAAGAAGATTTATGAGGGACTCTAATCTGATTGGATCAGATGATGTCATCCCATCAATCAGATTTAGATTTGATTGCACAAAGAGCCATGATTGATCAGGATGATGTGGCACTGCATGGCGCAGCAGGGTCTATATAAACCCTATTTGCACCTAGGATTTAGATCCTCTATCCTTTGCCCATGCCACAAGACTTCTCTCCCTCCCTCTCCATGCCACCTTCAGATCCTTTCTCTCCTCTCCACGCCCAAGAAGCTTTAGGCTTGAGTTTGGTGTGATCCAAGCAAGAGAAAGATGACGAGGAAGAAGAAGGCAGCACTGCTGCAAGAGACAACATTCGATCTTTAAAAGATATTTTGAAGATCTTCAAGATCAGATCTAGATTTGATCTTTGGAGTACACATTGAGAAGAAAAAAATCTCTAGATCTTGTCTGAGTGGATATCGGTAGAGGCCAGGTGCTTGCATGGCTACATCTAGAATCTCAGGCAAACATTGGGATCATCATAGGATAATAAGATGACCCATAACAAGATACAATTAAATTAGATTTAATTTAATTTATTTTATTTTATTAGATTGATAAAATCAGATCTGAAGAGTGTCAAATATGATTTAGGTCCAAGAGAAAAATTTTTGAAATATTTCTCTTGATTAAATTCAGATATGAACGAATCTAATCCGAAAAATAGAGTTTTTCCTTCAATAAGAAGGTAGACTCCTTTATGACTATTCGAGATGGTCATACTCAATGTCCTTATTCTCAATAAGTATCTGTACTCTTATTTTAATATCTCCATATCGTAGACTTAAGATACGTCTATCCTAAAAAAGCAATCGTATGCCGATCTTTTGGATCGATCACCATCCTCATGATGATCCTACGATCGAAAGTATTTTATGAGTTAATTATAATAACACGTCTTAAATTCTCAACTCTTGAAAATTTATGTTATCATACTTATTAACATAATGGATGTATCACGGATACTTAATACATAAATATGATAGAAAAAATAATTCTTTTATTAATTATAAATTAAAATTATAAAAATATTTTTAAAAAGTATTTATAAGTATCAGTCAATCTGGCTTCTATAAAATACATCTAACATATATAGGGATAGACTTGGATAAGATCAGGCATATTTGGGCTCAAATTCAGTCAGATTAAAATTAGATAATAAAAATTCTATATTGATGATACAAGCCTTTGGATGTAATCTACTACCTTAAAACTACTTGCATACAAAAAATTATATGATTTGAAGACTCCTAACCTATGCATTAAGTGATCAAAAAATATATTTAATTTAATTTAATTTAGACTGTCTAATTTTTGACTACTTAATACATAGGCTAGGGATCTTCAAATCATATGATTTTTTTTTGTGCAAGTAATTTTGAGATAGTAGATCATATTCAATGGTTTGGATCATTGATATAGGATCTCTATTATGGAGTTTTGATATGACTGGATCTAAGTCCAAATCTGGTTAACCTGATTCTAGTTTAGCTATATATATATATATATATATATATATATATATATATATATATATATGATGGCACACTTCGATAAAGTCAATCGGATTTTGGCTTAGATCCAATCAGATCAAAACTGGATAATAAGGATCCTATATTGATGATCCAAGCTGTTGGATGTGATTTACTATCTTAAAATTATTTGTATATAAAAAATCATATGATTTGAGGATCCCTAGCCTATACATGAAGTGATCAAAAAAATATATTTTATTTAATTTTATTTAAGCTATCTAATTTTTGACTATTTGATGTATAGACTAGAGATCTCCAAATTATATAAATTTTTGTATGCAAGCAGTTTTGAGGTAGTAGATCATATTCAATAGCTTGGATAATTAATGTAGGACCCTTATTATAGAGTTTTGATTTAATCTTCTGGCTCTCTCTCTCTCTCTCTCTCTTTATATATATATAAGGGCAGACTTGGATAAGATCAATCAGATTTGGGCTCAAATTTGGTTAAATTAAAACTCTATAATGGAGATCTTACATCAATGATTTGAGTTATTAGATATGATCTATTACCTCAAAACTACTTACGGACCAAAAATTATATGATTTGAAGATTCCTAGTCTATACATCAAGTGATTAAAAAATACATCTAATTTAATTTTATTTAGGTTGTCCAATTTTTTGACTACTTGATGTATAGACTAAGGATCTCCAAATCAAATAATTTTTTATGTACAAATAGTTTTGAGATACTAAATCATATTCAATGGTTTGAATCATTTATATAAGATCCTTATTATATAGTTTTGATCTGATCAAATCTCAGTCTAAATCTGATCGACTTGATTCTGACCTAGCTCTCTCTTTGTCTCTCTATATATATACCCTTCATCATATATTCAAAATAGGATCGTAAATAGTATAAATATTTATATTAAAACTATCTTGTGCTAAAATTGTCTCAATTGAGGAGAAATTATTGCATGCACCAGGTGCAAGTAAACCAAGGCAAATCCCAAGGCATAAGCATGGTGGATAGCGCACAATCAAGAATTGGTGAAATACAAGAGGTAACGTGGCATGTTATCCACCATGGGATTTGATACGATCCAATTACACCTGATGTATGCAATATACGGAGCCCAAATATAGAATCTACTTGCTACTGCATTTATGAATATATTATTATACTTTTATTAGATATTAATAATATATATATTTTTTAAAATAATATATGTAATTGATAAAAATAATGTTGGTATAGAAAATGGTGCCGATGCTGGAGTCGCTGTAGTAGAAGGAGATGAGGCCGTCGATGGGATCTACAAGAAGAAGTCCAAACCAGAGATGGATAGCTCTGATAGGATTCTCAGACGGTTAAGTCAGTTCTTTGGTCAACAAAAATGGAGTGCTTAGGAGAATTAAGATGCAGATGAGCTCTCAGAGGAAGCATATCTAAAGGATTTCTTATATAGATGGGGCTGGTAACAAACTGATAGTGATAGCCGTAACTACCTGATAGTGGTATTGAAAAATAAATCTTAAAGCCAATCATCTAAGTTGTAGATGATTAAAATTAGTATATGAATTATTAAATAATAATAGTTATTTAGCTAATTCATCATAAAAGTTTTATCTTTCTTAAATGAACTCCTAAATTATGATGAAGTTCTTAAAATCATACTCAATTGATAAAGAAGAATTTATTAGATGGTTCTTAAATTATTCATGATCAAATAATAGGTTATTAACAAGGATGATAACTTATCGAGAGTAGGTCACTGTATGTCATATGCGTTGATTGTTCTCATAACCAAGAGGTATGGAGATATTGGTATGGCATCAAGATGAGACGTAGGAATATATCTACACTGAATATGATCAATGTAGCACTCTGCTGTCAAGAATAGCTAGCTAAGGCTAATGGATATAAGTTCTACGAGCTCAAATGAAAGATAGGATATTTGATATCATTCTGATTGGCTTTAGTCCAAGTAGGAGTTGTTGAAAAATATGTCCTAAAGCCAATCATCTAAGTTGTAGATGATTGAAGTTAGTATGTAAATTATTAAATAATAATAATTATTTGGCTAATTCATCATAAAAGTTCTATCTTTCTTAAATGAACTAAATTATGATAAAGTTCTTAGAACCACACTCAATCGATAAAGAAGGATTTATTGGATGGTTCTTAAATTATTCACGATCAAATGATAAGTTATTAATAAGGACGATAACTTATCGAGAGTAGGTCACTATATGCTATATGCATTAGTTGTCTTCATAATCAAGAGATGTGGAGATACTGGTATGACATATAGATGGGATGTAGGAGTACATTTGCACTAAATGTGATCAATGTAGTACTCTGCTGTTAAGAGTAGCTAGCTAAAGCCAATGGGTATAAGTATCCCTCCAACCAAAGATCACCATGGTGATTTGCAAGCAACTCACTATATTTTGGTACTGGACTATCTGTATTTCTAATAAAGATTCGAAAGATTTTTGGGTATAGTCAAGTATTTATAGAATCGGTGTGCAACTTAAGATAGGATTGACTACTCCTGATTAACTTCAGAAAGCGAATATCTCGCTGTGTTTCAATTTAGTAAAACATAGACTTGGAAAATCCTCATGAGGAGTCACAGAATTTGCAAACTTTGAAACACAATATGGATGATTTATATGAGTGTTGACAGCTAACTCGAAGTTGTCTTGAGCATTATTGATCAAAGAAATAAATTATATGATAATTATAGGCTAGGATTCTAAGAATTTTGTCTTGCATGCATTTGATCTATTCAGACGTCGGGTACCATTACTAGATGATCATTTTAATTAGCATAGAAATTGGTTTCTATGCTACCGACTTAGGTTCAAACCTATGGGATCACACACATAAGAGATTGATATCTGATCGGATGGTTGATCGATAATTGAGAATTATTCTAAGATCAGACAATCAATACGATTGATGTTTGACCTAATGTAAGTATTGTAGGAGTATCGATTAGCAATTGGTTTACTGATTGGCTCACTTTGATTGAGCAATCGGACTGAGATCAAGTCTAATTGAATTAGATTCAATTACAATTGATTTGGACTTAATTGGATTAAGTCTAATTAATTTATTGGATAAGCCAATTGTAAAGAAGAACAAGTCCTAGTTCAATTAGGACTTAAGTGCACCTAATTTTTAATTTAATTAAAAATTAATTTAGATTTAAATTTAATTTAATATAATTTAATTAGGTTTCTATTTGAATTAGAATTGTCTATTAATTAGGTTGACTCAAAACTATTTTGATTTGGATTCAAAAGATTTTGACCAAGTCAAAATAGGAGAGTCTTAGTTAGACTAGGACTCGTCCCTTCTTTTCTTGCACCACTAAGATAGGTCCAAACCCACTCAGTTTTTTATATAGATCATTATATAATTTAATTCCATGCCTAGAAAAGGGTTTCCATGCCCAATTTCTGATTGTATTGATTCAAATTTGACTCGGTCAAATTTGGATGTTTAAATGAGTCAAACTTTGAAAAGTTTTAATTTATTAAAACTCTTTCATTCTCTTTGACTTTTCTTTCCCATGCCCACCTAGGTTTGTGCACCTTCTCCTATATTTTTGGCATTGCTTTTAAGTTCTCCATGCACAAAAACCAGGGGGAGGCATCCAAGAGTTGGATGCCCCCCAAACTCTTCCTTGGTCTTCTATTAAGACTAGGTTTTGACCTAGTCTTCTGTATATAAAAAGGAGGATGACTCTCTTCATGTTTTGAACGTGAAAAACTTCAAGAAAATCATGAAAAAATAGAATAAAAGGAGGAGGAGGCGTGGGAGGCTTTGGACGCCTAAGAACCTTGGAGAAGAGGCCTTCATCTTGACATAAAAGGTTGAAATCTTGAAGAGAAAAAGTAAGAGAAGATTGTCTTCCCTTGTGCTTTTTCTTTCTAGTTTTTTTTTCTTATATTTTTTGTAATTTTTTTGAGAGAAAAATCTGAAAGATAGAGGGAGAGGGCATGGAGATGAATGCTCCAAGGAGTTGGGGCATGATGGTTTAATTTTGGGATATGATTTGATCATATCCTGATGTGAGAAGAAGAAGAGAAGAAAGTCTTCTCTTAGGGTTTCTTTGAGAAACCTGCTTCTCCATCTTTTATGAAGTTTTTTACCATCAAAAAATTAGAGAGTGAGAAAGCTATTAAGTGTGGAAAACTCTAGAAAAGAAGGTCTCCTCTTGACCTGGCATGAAGATGCATTCAGGACATCAAAGATTAATGTGCTGAAAGAGAAGATGTCTTCTCTTAGGTCCTTTTTTTTTAGTTTTTATTTTCTGATTTTTGGAAGATCCAAGAATTAGATTTCTACCTCAATTCTCTAGTATTCTTTATTTCTTAAAGGATCCAAGAGATCTAAAGAATATCTTTTTGATTAAGCATCTGAAGGGATCCGTGAGAAGCTAGCACTTTGAGCGGATCTTCATTCGACGAATCTTCAATCTGTGTTGCAGGCTCATGTGGACTATCTGTAGAGATCGGATGCATGTGCGGCTTCAAGAAATAAGGATAATAATTGAACTCAACCATGGTGTTCTCGATCCA
Source organism: Cocos nucifera (assembly GCA_006176705.1). Lineage (NCBI taxonomy): Eukaryota > Viridiplantae > Streptophyta > Magnoliopsida > Arecales > Arecaceae > Cocos > Cocos nucifera. Next base: position 188,753 of record QRFJ01002470.1, on the reverse strand, counting down.
TGCAAAGGTAAGAGATTTGATCTCTTCTCTCACCTAGATGCGATCTAGGGTTTGATCTAAAACTATTCTAGATCTAGGATATTGATCTGATCAATACTAAAGCACTTTAATTTTCTAATTTATGTATGCATTATGATATTTTATAGATCCTAGATATAGGATTTAGTAATTAGATTACATGCTTTTGTAGATTAAATAATTTAATCTATATCTTCTACTATAATTTATTTTAAAAAAATTTTAAAATACAAGCATGAAATCTTGAATATTTTTCAACAAGTGGATCGTTCAGGCCACGTGGAGTTTGTTATGGAGAGTAGTATCTTTTATGGCGACTTGCTAGTTCGTTGAAGGTTAATAGTTAAAGTTTGGATGAAACTGTTATAGATAGTGAAAAACTTCACATCTCAGCAGCTTAGGAGCGGTTCAGACTTCTCTGAGGTCACTGTGCATTAACTGATCCACTATATTGGGAGTTGAATTTGCATAGATGCCAAGGTCCTCCTGCTATTCAAGCATACTCGATCGACATTCAGGACATAAGGCAGCTATCTTGTCTGCTAAAAGAAATTCGATAGACAATAGGAGGAAGTTCGCCTGGAAGACTTATAGTAGTCCGAATGAAGATCTAGTTCACCACTGGAAGGAGCTCGTCTGGATTAGGAGCTAGCTGGTAGCTATGATAGACAGTACCACCAGAATACTCTAGTGAGTCTCCATTGTTTCTCTGGAGTTCATTCGCAAGTGAATAATTGTCTGGGTAGAAGGTTGGGCGGCGGGTTCGCTGATTTAAGAGTACGACGAGTTTTTAAGAAAGTTTGAACTTATTCTAAAGACGAAGTCCCTTTGTCAATTCTAGATTACATATTCAAAGTTCCTGACATAGGAATGCCGAGATCCTCCACTTGCGATGAGATATAGAAGCTTGTCTGAGGAGAAGCTCTGTCAACCTATGATTCTTGTCGTGAGATCCAATTGCGCTGGTGAGATTCGGCTTGAAGGAGATCTGGATGAAAAGAAGTTCGACCATCCTCAAGGTTGGCTGGGCTAGACTGCTCAGAGATTGGATACTTTGCACTTGACTACTTAAGGTGACTGCTTTCACTGTCCAAGTTCGTCTGAAAGGAGTTCAACTGGAGAGGGTTCACTGCTTATAGCGGAGGAATTCGGCTGCCTTTCTTATTCAAGCTCGTTCGGGTAAGGCCCGCAATATCTTGCGGGTTATGCAGTAATCTGAAGGAGCTGACTGTCAAAATCGAGAATTATCTAGGTTGCACGAGTTGGAGGTCAGCTTTCTCAAAGTGAATTGGAGCCAGAACTTATATGGGTTGAGGTCCGATCACGGTTGCCGCATCAGACAGGACCATCCTAAGGCTGACCATCTTGTTGAACTTCGGCGAGAGCGAATTCATTATCAACATATAATATTTATAGATATTATATATTTTTAAAATAAAAAAAAAAGTTATCCCGCGCATTGCACTGGTTACCTACTAGTTTATAATGATGGATGAACAAAGGAAAGGAAGCTAAAAAAAAAAATCAATCTTTTTTTACAATTTACTATAATAGAAGAATTGCTTATTTTTTTGGGAAGAAGAGCCGTAAATTCCGCCAGATGCAAATGGGTTGGATTGGATTGGATTATGAGTAATTTCGATCCGATCTAATTCCTTGATTAGACCTTAATATTGAACTTAGACCTAATCCAATTAAAAATTGGATTGGATTCATGATCAAAATATCATCCCATTAGATCATTTGGATCGGATCGGATTATATATAATCCGATCCTAATATAAAAATTTTAAATTCTATTCAAATCTAAATTTTGGTCTAGTCCGGTTCATATAATAAACTAATATATACGAAATTTATGGCAAAAAAAATAAATATTATTTTACCTTAATTTTTAATTTATAAATAATTTATCAAAATTTTATAATTAAATTAAGTAAATTTTTTTAAAAATAATAAAGTTACTAAAGTATTTTAAATTTTAATTTTATTATATTTATTTTATAGTTTATTTATTAGATTTAATATTAAATTTGAATCGAATCGGATGTAAATCTAAATTCGGTTTAGAATATTAAACGGGGTTTAATTTTAGAATGTGACCCGGCTCCGCGGATTCTTCAAAATAGATTGAATTGAGTCTAAACGGGTCGAGCTGAACCGCGTCGCGGGCGAGAAGAACCCTCCAATAACAAGGGAAAAGAAAACACTGACAAGAAGCTCTCGAGTCAGAGAGAAACAATACAAGGGGAGAGAGGTGATAGCTCTCACGGGAGGGACTGACGACTCGTCAAGGAGGGGGAGATGCGATATCAGCGACCTCCGGTTGCACCAGAAGGCGAGCCTAGCGGTGGCGGGTCGCATCGTCGATGCAGAGCAACTCTCCATCACAGGTCGATTTCGAGGGCTTTTCCCACCATTAGCAGAGTTCAAGAAGAAAGCGGCCCAGTTTTTAGGAGGAGAAAACCCTTCCATCAGGTGGGACGAGTAAGGCAGAGAGGGCGCTGAAGAGGGGAAGATGTTTTCGAGAGTAGAGGTAAATAGATGGCAGGCGGCCGAACTTTTTTTTTGAGAGTGTTTGGGTTCTCCCTCGCTTGTTGGGATTACTTTGGGATCACGAAAAGTTCTGGAGATTTCTTTTCGGATCACGGACCGGGCCAGCCCATTCGTTTAAAACTTTCAATGGAACATTTGAAACCATTAACTTAATTATTAAAAAAAATTATTCGTACACCGCAGACGATGCAGCCCACTTACAGTGATTGACCAGGACCAGAGCATGGTGTATAAACTTTTTTTTTTTTCTTTTCGATTTCATATATAAGTTAATCGACGGTGCATGTGAAGCTATACTGATGCATAAAATATTTTTTAATTATTAAACTCGGGAGTCCTGATAGGCTTGGAGAAGCGTGAATCAAGAAGTTTAGAGGATAGAGGGACAGGCTTGGAGCAGAGTGAATAAAGAAGTTTAGAAAGACACATGGTGGATGGAGGGACGGATATAGGTAAAAGATTTCAATTTAATTTATATATATAGATTCTCATTCAGGCAAGCGTTAGCGAGGTAGCGACGAAGGTGCAAGTTGGCAGACCAAAATCTTCTTGGTGTCTGCTATTACTTTTTCATCCGAGTCTAAAAAAAATCCGGCAGGAGCTTGCACAGAAATGTCCACGTGGGCCATTTGACTAACGCAAGTTTTCCCTGCAAAATCAAATGAGCTATCATGTTGATGGGCGCGCTTGCGTCATCAATTATGTACATATCCGAGTTCCTTGAAACTAGCGTCAAATGAGGGCAAATTCCTAATTCTAACATCCGCATGTCATCGATTCAGAGAAGTAGGTAATGCCTAAAAAGAAAAGTGACCACCTCATCTTCTCAAAAATTTCCTTGCTTGCTGGGCCTCAACTTCTATTTAACATGCACATCCGTTTGCAGACGACTCTCTCTCACTCTCTCTCGCTCTCTCACATCTTATGGATCACATCTCATCAGTAAGAAAAAGCAAAGAGAGGTGAGAAAGAGATGGAGAAATCAAGCGTAGAGTCTCCTTTGCTCTTTAGTTCCGAAAAGAGAGAAGAAGAGGTCTTAGCTGAGGTTAAGAAGCAGCTATGGTTGGCAGGACCTTTGATAGCAACAAGCTTACTGCAGATGATTCTCCAAGTAATATCGGTGATGTTTGTTGGCCATCTTGGAGAGCTTGCTCTCTCAGGTGCCTCTATGGCTACTTCTTTTGCTGGGGTCACCGGTTTCAGTTTATTGGTACGTGGTTCTTTTCTTTTTTATTTTATTTTATTTTTTTCTGGCATAAACCATTATATTGAAATCTACCGGGCTATCTTGTACTATTATTGTTACTCCTGTCCCTTTTTCTTTTTTTTTTTTTGGGTACAATAGTTCTGTCCTTGAGGTGACAAAAGGAATTTGTTTTTAATTCGTATATTTCTTGGCACTACTCGATGTGATTCATGAGATGAAGCTGTTGCGTCCGAGTGCTTTCAGTGATCCTTCTTCGTATCTTCTGTCTTCATGCACTCTTATGTTTAGCAAAAACATCTCGCCTCCGGTTTTTCTCTTATGCTTCCTACTTCGCCATGGTTTTGGATTTGGCTTCTTAATTGCATCAGTGGATCAGTTAGTAGTCAAATGATTTGATGTTTAACCTCCATTTGTGCTTTTATGATGACTAGTGATAAAATTAACATCAACCACGGTTATAAAGAGTGCTCAATTACGATTTTTTTGTATTTGTAAATCGGGCCACTTAATGTGAATGGAGCTCAATTATAATAATGTCTGAAAGTATTAGGAGGGATTTCGAAGTTTTTCGCTTTTCCTAGTAATTTCATAATAAAACTAGTTCCGAATAATCTATTCAATTTGGAGGCAAAAATTAATATTCCTTCATATTAGGATCACTATTCACTCTCTCTTCAGATTCTAATTACCTGTTCGGTACCTCCTGAGATTATCTTCGTGACCTCACCATATAATTTGGGGTTGGTATCTTAAGGATCATTTAGTAAAAGAAAAGATAAAGAGAAAATTAAAAGGCTGAAAGATGTGTTTTGCAGGCCTGTGTATTTGGACCCTTCTAGGTCCACTGTTCTTTAAATTGGTACCACGAGGGTTATTCTATTCGGTCTGACATAAAAGTCACAAGCGATGGTGGAAGAATAGCGATCCCATTAGACCAGAACACAAGTGGGACAGATCTCTTAATGCTTAAACGGAGACGTGGTCACGTAGGGAAGGTGAAGTGGGGTAAGCAGGGGAATCCACCGCCTTGGGGTTTTTGCCTCGGGATGTCAGTGAATGCAGTTTGCACTTCCGAATAGGAGAAATTCATCTGTACGCGCTATATGACCGTAGGACAGTCATAGTTGCTCGTTCCTATGGATCTTATCCATCGAGTGCTTATCTCGGTGCATTACTACAAGAACGAGCACCTATGATTATCTACAGGCACAACCAACCATATGACGCATATGGTGTCGCGTGTAATTTCTCGTAGAGGGTATAATTTCCCGAATGGGGGAGGGAGGGTGGTGGCGGAGGCGGCCTTTTTTTTCTTTTTTTTTTTTTGGGATGTAAAAAAGAATGAAGGCATGTCATGTGGCTTCGTTGACTTGAAGCGTGGACGTTATGGCTATGGCTTGGTCTCTGTTTTACGGCCTACATCCATGTTTAAAGGTCAGGAATATTCCAAAGTGGCAAGTGCAAGCATGTGATGGACGAATGAAGGCCTGTGCACGGTAAGTAGATGTAATTGTTATAATGAATTAGAAAAGTAGTCACAACTATACGGGTGACAAGTGCACCATCACTGGATTAGAGATTTGAGGGTTGACAGGTGGAGAAAATTAGTCGCTCGCGGCTTCTATTATAGAGCTGAATCGTGTGCTTGGAATAAGAGGTAGATATCTCACTCGTGAGAAGGCAGAAGTCCAGTGCTCCACTTGTGTTAGATACAGGGGTGCAAATGCTAGAGGATGGTGCAGATACGTTTTGTTGATGTATGGAAGAAAACCTAGATTGTCATCCTGTACGGCTCAGTTTGTACTAGAAATATGCTTCTTATTGTATTTCACCAATGCATAACAAATTCCATGTTTTTGTGGGATGCTCATAAGGTAGTGACTATTGAGATCTAACATCAGAGTCTAAGACATTTTTGCATCAGGATATGATTTTAATTTTTTATTTTATAATTTCAAAAATTTATTATCTTGTTATATTGTATTTCAAAAGCTATTGAAAAAAAAAGAAAAGGATAAATACTATATCCTGTGCATCACGCAGGGCCGAAATTAATGATGTTAGCATTAATAATAAGAGTTTCTGCTTGTTCATCATTAAAGTTCATTTCATAATTTACTTAAAATTTTAGGTATAGAAACTTTCTATCTATTATAATTTATTGTATTGCTATATTAACATATTATATATTAAAAATAGTTAAAAAAAGGGAGAAAAAAATCATACCCATGCATGCATGGGCATTTAAATGATATTGATATTAATAATAAAAATTTCTGCACGAAAGCTCATCAACTTGTGCAAGGTTCTCCATTCATCGTATAAACACTGCTATTAATAATGTTGGTATTAATAATGGAAGCTTTTGCTTAGACATTATTAAAATATATTTTTTAATATATGATAGAAATTTAGTTATTAAGATTTTTCATCATTATAATTTATTATATTACTTTATTGCATTTCAAGAATAGAAAGGAGAAAAAATTGGAATAATCGAAAAATGGAGAAAAAAATCATACCTCGTACATCATGCATATTATATACTAATTTTATTTGGCATCAACATTTATTTATACAGGATTATTCTCTCTCTTCTCATCGGTCCCATCTCATCCACAAGATAGAGCAAAGGGAGGTGAGCAAGAGATGAAAAACCAAACCTAAAGCCTTCTTTGCTCCTAACTTCTAAGAAGAGAGGAGAGGTCTTAGCTGAGGTTAAGTTGTTGCTATGGTTGGTAGGTCCTTCCTTAGCAACAAGCTTATTACTAATGATTTTTCAAATGATATCAATGATGTTTGTTGGACATCTTGTAAAGCTTGCTCTCTTGGGTACCTCCATGGTCGCTTCTTTTGCCGGAGTCATCGGTTTTAGGTTATTGGTATTTGGTTTCTTCCTTGATATTTTCTCACATGTCTGTGTTAAGAACTAACCATCTTATTGGAATTCATCATGCATATTATATCCTAATTTTATTTGGCATCAACATCTATTTGTGGAGGATTATTTTCTCTCCTCTCATCAGTCCCATCTCATCCTTGAGATAGAGCAAAGGGAGGTGAGAAAAAGATGGAGAAACCAAACCTAGAGCCTTCTATACTCCTAACTTCTAAGAAGAGAGGAGGAGAGGTCTTAGCTGAGGTTAAGCCGTTATTATGGTTGGTAGATCCTTTCTTAGCAATAAGCTTATTGCTAATAATTCTCCAAGTGATATTGGACAACTTGTAAAGCTTGCTCTCTCAGATACCTCCATGGCCACTTCTTTTGCTGGAGTCATCGAGTTTAGCTTGTTAGTATTTGGTATTTAGTTTTTTCCTCGATGTTCTTTTACACATGTGTTAAAAACTAACCATCTTATTGGAATCCATCATGCATATTATATCCTTATTTTATTTGGCATCAACATCTATTTATAGAGGACTATTCTCTCTCCTCCCATCAATCCCATATAATCCTTGAGATAGAGCGAAGGGAGATGAGGAAGAGAGGGAGCAACCAAGCCTGGAGTCACCTCTGCTCCTAAGTTCTAAGAAGAGAGGAGAGATCTCATCTAAGATTTATACGAGCTGCTGGTATGGTTGATATATCTTTTGATAGAAATAAGCTTATTTCTAATACTTTCCCAAGTGATATCAGTGATGTTTGTTGGACGTCTTGGAGAGCATGCTCTCTTGCATGCCTCCATGGCCACTTTCTTTGTTGGAGTCATCTATTTCAGCTTGTTGGTATTTAGTTTCTTCCTTGATGTTCTCTTACTAATACATACGTGCATTAAAAACTAATCATTCTTATTGGAATCCATCACTCTATCATGTACCATTATGGTTAGTTCTATCCTTGAGTGACAAAAGGTTTGTTCGCCTTTATTCATATATTGCTTGGTGGTGGTATATTTTTCGACCTATCTAGATGTATCATGGGATTTGTTGGTAGAGTTCCATTTGGATGTGGCAGAGATGAATGATGATAAGCTAAATACAATGATAGATGTGTGCGGATGTATCACCGGCAATTAGAAAGATAATGGTGATTAAAGAGAGGATGGAGAGTGGTATAGGTAAAGATGCTTTGACTCTTATGGACTTTCATCACCATACATCATCATTTGAAGGAGATAAATAAAGGGTGTAGCATTAGGCTACAATAGAGAGATATGGCTAGTCTACGAAAGGGATGTAGCATCAAACGACAGTAATAAAAGTTAAGCTGCTACTCCTAATGAAAAAACTATGGTAGAACAAGATTAGATAATATTTGGATGTCAAAGTGTCTTCTACAAGATACAATATCTATTTATTTATAAAAAATAGATAAATTGCCACCACATCCACTGGTAGTTTTGATAACCAATGTTAGTTATCCTTCACTATACATGTTCTCAGCAAGATTGCTTTGCACCTATTAAGTTTCTTTTTTTTTTCTTTATTTTTTGAGGAAGACTGTTAAGTCAATATTATCTGATTATAACAATCTTTACAAATTTTGTAAGTCTGGTCACTTTGTGAATGGAGCTTAATGATAACAATCTTTAAAAATTTTAGGAGGCCTTTTGAAGTTCTTGGTAATTTCATTATTCCATTCGGTAATAATAAAACTACTTCTAAATAATATACTTAAGTTGGAGACAAAATGTAATTCTTCATATTAGGATCACTATCTTAACTCTCTTCTCAGATTCTTATTACCTATCCTATACCACCTATGGTTATCTTCATGACCGATCACCATATAATTTGATGTTCATTATCTTTAGCATCTTAAGTGTCATTAGTAAAAAGAAAAGATAAAAACAAAGTTATAAGGCTATAATATGTTTGAGTGTTGGCTTATATTTTGTAAATTTGGCACTCCGTATAATTATTGATGTCAGAAAGTAGGATAGGTTATATGCATGTATTTCAAAACTATTTTGAAATCACAGTAAAAATAAATCTAGATTAACTATTAATCTATCATATATTAGATCAGATCTAATAATCTTTCCTAACACGGATCTAAGATATATGAAATCTAAAATTAATTTATAAGATCAGATATCATACCTTAGTGCGGGTCGAAGAATTCTACAGTCGATGATAAAAAACTTGATAGGTTCCTAGAGCCGCACAAGCCTTCAACCTCTATAGGTATCCACATAAGGTCCAATCTGATCCGAGACTCGTCTATCTCTCTGGGATGCTAGCTCCCTTATAAAGAAGATCTCTTGATGATTGATTTGATTCTTCTTTAGATCTGAAAGACGATCTCAGTCGAAGAAGCAATAGAGGTAGAAGAAGAGGTAGCAGCAATGCAGCTTTCTTCTTTGGAGTCCCACGCTTGGAACCAATTGAGTTTTTTCTTCAAACTTGGAGGGGAGGATGCTAAGATGTCCCTTTCTCTCTCTAGTGGTCAGCAAAAATTTTGTTTTGATATGAAAAACCCCTTCTAGGTGCCCCAAAGGTAGTTCCTTTTAAGGTGGTGCCCAATATAATCCTGATAGAGTCAAACTTTATCTTGAATTCAAATTAGATTTTAGATTGAAACCAAACTCTATCCATATCCAAAAGAGAAAAAGAGTGGCTGGCCAAAAGGTGAATGAGCATGGAAATCTTCACGCAAGTCTAAAATTTACGTTAGGAGAGAAGGGGCATGGGCAAGGGATGGCGCATGGCAAGAGTCCTTCACAAAAAAGGACTCTAGGATTTTAGATTGAGCCTCAAATCAAAACTAATTTAATTTAGACCCAAATACTTGATTGAACCTAATCTAATTAGTTCTTTAATCAGATTAAATCTTAATCTAATTAAGATTTAATTAAATTCAAATTCAGATCAAATCAGAAATCAATTTCCTTACAATTGAGTCATCTCATAACTCAATTAAACTAAACCTAATTCAAGTTAAACTAAATCCAATCCAATTAGACTTGATCTAAAACTTATTGCTCAATCAAATTGAGCCTAATTAATAATTAAATTACTAATTAATCCTTCTGCAACTTTTGTATTGGATTAATTATCAATCGTATTGATAATTATACCCTTAATGATTCATAATTGTCGATCAATTATCGAATCAGATAGAAATATTTTTTGTGTGTAATTCCGTAGGTTCTATTCTATCTGATAGTGAAATATATTATGATATCATAATATCATCAAAACTTTTTTTGATAGATTAAAACAATTCTAATACTATCCATTGAGAATTATCGATCATCAAGATGATGATCGTAGGTCCCACAAGCCACCAGTGACATCTCGTAGTATATAATAACAATCCAGTAGAATGGAAGCATGAACCTCTAGGTATAGTTATTGTATGATTCAGTCCTTCTATCATGAGTCTCGACTTAATGAAGATCATGGATAACTCATCAAATCCCATCGTCAATCATATGCAAGATTGGCTCGACTTAAATTTATTTATGAATTCCATGAAAACTCTTTTCCACTATTCACACTTGTTTTGGCTAAAGATTTATTGAACTCAATCTCATAAATCACATAGGACTATATCTTTTCTACTAAGGTCGATAGATTCTATCTAAGTGCATCCTACTCCTAACAACGAACCTGAGCCCATTATAGCCAACATACATAATAAGGATCCAAATGACTAGAAACCAAATGGACGTGTAGTTAAATTATAGTAGCCTTACTATGAATAGCCAATGCATCGCAGGTCAAAGGACTAGTCATACCATTGCAACATCAAGAATATCACTGACGAATGAGCAGACATCTAAGTGGTTTCTTATAATGATCATACTTAGTGCAAGTTGTTCTCTAACAATCACCTGCATTATCATCCTAGTGTCATCATACTACAGACTCAAAACTCATTTGCCCATGAAATAGGTGATCGTGCACCGATCTAACTGAATCGATCACTGTCTTACGTGATAATTTTTTGATCGGAAGCATTTAAAAATTAACCACTAATAGTGTATGTCTTAAATTCTTAATACCTTGAGAATATATAAAATTATCTTTATTAATTTTTAGGATAAATCATGGACACATAAACATGACTGAAAAAGAATACTTGTTTTATTAATAATAAAAATTTTATAAGTTCAAATATAAGCTTTGAAAATATAAATGTATCAGCTAATAATTAACTTTTTAGGATATACATCTAATAGTTGATGCTTTGTATTTTCCTCAAGATTGTGGCAATAATATGCGATAATCTTATTCTTACTTTTGTCCTCTGACCAGATGGGAATGAGTAGTGCGCTAGATACCTTGTGCGGACAAGCCTTTGGAGCAAAAACTTATCACATGCTCGGTATACATATGCAAAGAGCTATGCTAGTCCTCATGCTCGTAAGTATTCCGCTTGCTGCAATCTGGGCCTATACAGGACAAATTCTTATGCTTTGTGGGCAAGACACGGAGATCGCAACACAAGCTGGATTATATGCTCGTTGGATGATCCCAAGCCTTTTTGCATATGGCCTCATCCAATGCCATGTTAGATTCCTACAAACTCAAAATATAGTCTTCCCAATGATGCTTGCTTCTGGGTTTGCAGCATTGCTTCACATCCTTGTGTGTTGGATTCTAGTATTCAAGTCCGGCCTTGGCAGTAGAGGTGCTGCTTTGGCCAATTCTTTCTCTTATTGGATGAACGTGTTGCTATTGGCACTTTTTGTGAAGTTATCCCCTGCTTGTAAGAAGACTTGGACCGGCTTTTCGAGAGAAGCCTTACATGACATCAGCAACTTCTTTAGACTGGCTGTTCCATCAGCCATAATGGTTTGGTAAGCACCATTTTCTTGTTTAGGAATTCTAAGATATCTACCTACTTTTTTCTTGCTTTGCATTTGGTAATTCAAATTAATACCTCTCCCATTAGAAGGTCTTGTATTTGCCATTATGGTGCAGTTTTTTTTAACTACCAAGAACTTTTAATATGTCTGAACAGCTTGGAATTCTGGTCGTTTGAATTGCTCGTACTTCTTTCTGGTCTTCTTCCAAATCCGAAGCTAGAAACATCAGTGTTGTCGATAAGGTGAGCATAGGTTTCAAGCTTTTTCAATTTCTTTTTCATTGATGGCATAGACTTATTCTTCAAACTAGAATATTTATTGGATGGTATTAAAACATTAAATTTTTGAGAGCAAACAAGACAGGCTAAGAATCAAGTGGTCCATGATATCATATAGAATTTATCTACTAGTACATGTAGCTTTGCTCTTCATGAACTTTCTACTAAAAAATTTCATTTCCTCAGCCTCAACACTGCCTCAATGGTATTTATGGTTCCTTTTGGCTTCGGTGCCGCAGTAAGGTTTGTTGAGCTAGCCCAGAGTTTTGCTATTCCATCCCCCTATGCATTAATTGTCACCTGTATCCTTAACTTGCTGTAATTTAATTTCCTGATAGCACACGCGTTTCTAATGAACTTGGTGCTGGGCGTCCACAAGCTGCTCGGTTAGCAGTACGTGTTGTGGTGTTCATGGCCATCGCACAAGGCTTGATTGTAGGATCGACCATGTTCTTTGTGCGCAAACTCTGGGGGTATGCATATAGCAATGAAGAGGAAGTGGTGAATTATGTGGCAGTTATGTTGCCAATTCTTGCAACCTCCAACATGATGGATGGGGTGCAATGCGTGCTCTCCGGTACATATTTTCCGTTCAATATTCTATAACTGGGTCTTCTTTTTTCCTTTGGTTTCTTTCATCGTTTTCGAAAAAATCTGTGTTATTTTGACTCCTTCGAATATTCTCCAAGTCATGTTTACACTTCTAGTGTTATATGATGTTAAACACATGATAAGTGGAGGCAATGCTGGTAACATGTTAGGGGTCGCCAGAGGCTGCGGTTGGCAGAAGATTGGAGCTGTTGTTAATCTTGGAGCTTATTACTTGGTTGGCATTCCTTCAGCCATTCTTCTAGCATTTGTCCTCCACGTTGGAGGAAAGGTGAGTTTTTCCTCTTCCTTTTTCCCTTTTCTATTCTTTTGATGCTAATTATGTCCGAAAAAGGGTGGTGTAAATGTTCTCGACTCACATATGTATGTATGACAAATTACAGGGTCTTTGGATGGGAATCATATGCGGCCTTGCCGTACAAGTTTTGCTGCTTTCGACGATTACTCTATGCACTAACTGGGAAAAAGAGGTATGCTGATGAACCTATTAGCATGAAAATGTGTTAATTTCTTCCAGCAAATTCTCATTATATATACAAATGCATGTATCCATCAGGATCGTTATATGATAAGATATGCCCTCCCATATGTGGTATTGCCGCATCCTAGCACCAACCCTAGTGACTTCTAGGTTGCTCTTCAATTGGGGGGGGTATTTGGTTGGGGGAGAGTTGGGGTTTGGAATAGAAATGGAAATGGATGACTCCCATTCAAGCTGTTTGGTTGGAGGGAGTCACATTCCAATTCTATTTTTGGGTAGAATGGGAAGGCTCAATCCTTGTAAAATCTAATTCCAACTCGTTCCTAAGGATTCAAATCTCCGTTCTGATTTCGATTCCAATCGTGAACTAAATACTTCGATGCATATGGCTATTCCAATTCAATTCCAATACATTCCAATTCCAATTTTAGTTGCAAACTAAATATCTCCGAAGTATCTTCAAGCGAGTGTTTGGTTTGCAACCGGAATCAAAATGAATTAGAATGAAAATTAGAATCACCATATCCCCTAAGGCATTTAGTTCATGACCATAATCATGATCGAAATAGAGATTTGAATTCTTAAGGGGTTTTAGATTCGTGATCGGAATTAAAATCGAAATTGAAATGTTAATGGATTGGAATGGAAATCGGAATTGCCATATCCTCTAGAGCATTTGGTTATGATCGGAATTGAATTAGAATGAAGATTTGAATCCTTGGAAGAGAGTCAGGATTAGGTTTTAGGGGGATTGGGCCATCCTATTCTATCCGAAATTGGAATCAAAATAGGATTCCTCCCAATTAAATAGTTGTACTAGGAGTCATACATTCCTATTCTCATTTTAAATCCCAACTCTCTCCAACCAAACACACTCAGGAGAGAGTCAAGATTGGATTTTAGAGGGATTGAACAATCTCATTCCATCCCAGAATTGAATTCGAAATGAGACTCTCCCCAATCAAATGATTGGAATGGGAGTCACCCATTCACATTTCCATTCCAGGCCCCAACTCCCTGCAACCACACCCCAAAATTCTACTATATTCTAATCTTCTACTTAAAGTAAATTTAGCTATTGATTATCGAATATCTGTTTACTTAAATTGACCCTTATTTAATAAAAACTAGCAAAAATGGGTCGGATCAATGCAGGTCGGGTTAGAAAATTATCAATCCAAATCCGACCTATTTATTAAATGAATCAAAAATTCAAACATGAATCCAATCTTTTTATTAAATAGGTAATCCAACCCGACCCACTTAATCCATTTATTAAATGGGTTAAGTGGGTTAAATGAGTTAAACATGTTAAACATATTAAATAGGTCAGATTAAATGGATCAAAAACTAGTTAATCAGATTTTAAACAGGTTAAACATATCTTTAATAGGTTAAACATGTTAAATAGGTTAAGCAAATTATATGACTTAATCCGACCTAAATATTCAACAGGTTAGTCATCTAAAATCTGAATCCAACCCATTTATTAAATAGGTTAAATGGATTGACTCGTTTACGATCTGAACCTATTTAATCTAAATCCAAACATGTTTAAGATGGGTTGAACATGAGTCACGGATTAGGTCAATTTTTGCCACCCCTAATAGAAACCCATACTTCTGCTTACCAAGCTTGAACACCAAGGAACCATAATAGAAGCTAACCTTTATAGCTTAAATGAAGAAACATACCCCAATGCAGGTGAACTCTGTTAGGTGTTAATTTTTGATATCCACTTAGAGTCGTTTCAATACATAATTCTAGCTAGTTTTTATCTTGCTTTGAAATTTCTATTTTGAGTGCCGTAGAAAAATTCTGTTGTCTACTTTGCTTTTCATTCCCCAGCAACTAAACGGACTTTAAAAAGGAAGAGCATTGAATTCCCTCTCTCAATTACTAGTGTATCTATGCAAAAAGATAAATATGAAGTTGCATGTTGTGCTCGAGGGTTGCATCTAAAGAAGGACTTCCATTATATTTTTCCTACAACTTATTTTAATGATGAAACTTGCAGAGATGACGAGGAAAACTGTTGTCTGAATTTGTTTTTATTATAACAACTTATAAATCAAAATCATTCGCCACAAGCCTTATCACAACAATTATATATATAAGTTTTCTAACATTAAGTATCTATATTTAAGATTTAATTTATCAAGGAAACTCTTTGGCACTGCCATCTTTTTCAAATCTTTTTCTAGCTAGATGATTTAATAAAATTCATTTTGCATGTGATTCCTATTATCTAATATCATTTCATGTTGTTTTCAGGCAAGGAAAGCCAGAGATAGAGTGTACAACTCCACCATTCCCATCGACATGCATGGAGACATGATCCATCAAGTAGCATAGTATTTTTGATGTAAAATACCATCATCATAAGACAAAGTGGTACTTTTCACTCATATTTATCTCTCTCTCTCTCTCTATATATATATATATATGTGTGTGTGTGTGTGTGTGTTATGGTCAAGGGCTTGTGGCTAAGATGGATCAGTCTTTACTCCAACATATGTAAGGTATTATCCACATCAGTCTTTGGCCACTATGATATGGGGCTTTATAGTTTTTTTCTTCAAAAGATGCTTTACGAAGGAGAGAAGGTCCCATCCTATATAAATGAGAATTTTTCTTGACTCATCAACCAATATGGGACTAATGATATCTCCCTCCTATACTAGAACATAGCTCCCCAGTCAAGAGAAACTTTAGAGAAGATTGCGGGAGATAAACCATAGTCCGTTGGAGGCACATCGCCCCCTATCTAGTACGCCATTGTTGTGGTTAAGAGCTTTGGCTCTGTAGATCGATCTTAGCTCTCGTGTACATGAGGTATTGTCCACTTCAGTCTCTAGTTGCTATGGCATGGGCTCTCATAGGTTTACCCTTCAAAAGACACTTCATAGAGGAAAGAAAATCCCATCCCATATATGTCAAAGTTTTTTTTAACTCACAATCAATGTGGAACTAATGATGCCTTCCTTTAGCTTGATCATCATGAACTCTTCCAAGGAACAGAAAGCCCCAACGACTGTAGACTTATCGACCTCCAATTTCTTTTCCTATTGACTCGCTGCAGTGCAAAGCCCCTCCATCAGATGGCTTCGAGAATTCTCGACTTCAGCTTCTAATGACCTTACCTTGGCCTTCGAAGTTTGGACTTCCTTCTCGGCCATGGCCTTTAGCACCAAAGCCTCGTCCACCTTCTTTGAGGCATGAATAGCTTACGCCTCTACCTATGAGGCTTGGATCTTGGCTTCCTTCAAGATTTGTCAAGCCTTCTTCAAAATGCCTACAAAATGGTCCACATGATGGATGAGTTGAAGAAGACGAAGGATCAGATGAAAAAAAAGAGGAGAGAGAGTGAAAAGAAGAAAAAGCAATAATAAAATGAGGAGCTCTAGACTCATCTAAAGAAGGAAATCATAGGAATCCTTGATACGATACCTTGGGCCTTTGGCGTTGAGGACATTGATGTCGATGGAAGGATTGCGCTCTGAAGAAGATCTTGGACTATGCATTCATTTGTAAAGCCCAACCTCTAACCTTGGACCCCTTGCTCAAGGTGAGTTGAGGCTTTTAGGAAGTCACGGCAGGAGGGTCAACTTGCCATGGCGAGATGCACACCAAAACCTGAGGAGTAGACGAGCCTCCAAGAGACGAGGATGTAGAAGAGGGGGGAATTGGTTCCCCTAGGGTGACTGCTTTGAGAAAGGGAACAATCTGTGAAGAAAAATCTAGTTTCTCTATAGCAAGATCGATCTGATCTGATTAGATCTAACATAAAATTTAGTTTTTTTTTCTTATGATTTGATTAGATCTGAGAGTTCTCAGATCTGATTAGATCTGAGATGATCTGATAGCAAAAATAAAAATAAAAATTAAAATAGTAACATCTAATGTTGCCTGATCGGATAATCGTTTATCCACTATGATGATCTGATGAATGATCTGAGGTTATGATTGAGCTGCACATGTACCCGACCTCTATCGAAGTCCATTCGGATCAGATCTAGATGCCCTTTTCTTATGGATCTGATTTTAAAAGATCAGATCTGAAACTGATCTGTAGAGCCTTCGAATAGAACTTCGATGGCAGCACATTCGTCTCTTGATCGGGATCTTCCTGACTTATCTTTGCACCAATAGCTCTCAACACTTGATCCTGTTTTTGCCCAACCTTTTAGGCATGAAGAAGAGGGAGATGAGCTGAGGAGGGTGGCGTGGAGATGGGGAAGGGGTAGCCTTTGGGCGTGGGATAGATTGCATACCAAACACTTTGATGCAAGGTCTATTTATAGATGAAACCCTAGAATCCCTTAGTGTCTAACTTTGAACAGGTCAAAGCCAACATGCAGAAGGACTCTCCCTTGATTTTCATGCCATTTTCAAAATTTTTACTTAATTTTGTTACACAAAATTGCATGGAAAAAGGTGCCAATAATTTAGGATAAGAGGACTTTGGCGTAGAGGTTAATCTACTAAAGTTTTTGATCTAATAAAATATCTTTGATCCAGTCAAATTCCATTTGAATGGGATGCCTCCACCGTTATCCATATGGAGCGCATGGCCAAAAGGGGCGTGCACCCATCTCTCCATGCAAAAAATATCAGGGTCGTGCACCCCTAGAAAGCCTCTAGGAGGCGCACGCCCCTCTCCCTTCTTTCCTACAAAAGTAGGTCTTGTCCTGTTTCCATTTGATGGGATTAAGATAAGTCCTGAAATGGTCAGAACAAACCTCGATCTGACTTGAACAAGCTCCAGTCAGACCAGGACAAACCCATATAGAATTTTTGGACAAGTCAAATCAAATTTAACTAAATCAAGATAAACAAGAAAGACGACAGAAGGAGAAAATTAGATTAATCATGTACTAGCACGATTTTCTTGAACATAATTGGATCTAATTCAAATTAATTAAATTGGATTAGCCTAGTTGATAATATTCAAATCCAAACCCTTATTTGTATGATTTAGTTAGGTTCAGTTTTGTATAGTAATGAGACATGTTGCAATTTCCATCATCGACATCATCGAAATATCTTTCGATGGACCAGAACTCTTCTGATTCATCTAATTAGAATAGTCGATTATCAAACAATTTTAATTAATCCCAAAATTCATCAATGATACCTAGCAGTATATGGTGACAATCTATCAGAATCAAATACAAACCTCTCGGTATAGCTATCTGTGTGATTGGGTTCTTCTATCATGAGCCCTGATAGGATCAAGATCAAGATAAACTTGTTAGATCTAACACCCATTATATGAATAAATCATTTGATTCGAGTCTGATATAAAATTTTAATAATTTTTTTTATTAATTCACACTGTCTTGGCCATGGACTTAAGAACTCGATTTCATGATCATCATAGAACTACTTTTTTTCTACCGAGGTTGATAGATCCCCTATTGGTGCGATCCAAATCCTACAATGAATATGCTATAGCCAAATACACCTCAAAATTTTGAATGGCCAGGAGATCGAGTTATGGTATAGTCAAACTATAATACACTTAAGATAAACTATCGATGCACCTCAGGTCAAAGAACCAAATACACAGCAGGAGCATTGAGCTAGTCATTGATGAGAAGATAGACTTTCTTATAACTATTTGAGATGGTCATGCTATAGAATTTGATGTGGTGCTCCCAAGCCTTGGGAGGCTAGAGGAGGAGCTAGGGTGTTAGCTCCGAAAGACTAGAATGGGTGTGAGTCCTAGGGCTAGGATAGGAGTTATCTTAGATGAAGGTGGCATGTAGTCCTGCATGGGCTTAAGGTTTAGATGTGAGGATTTTAAGGAGCTTGGTAGATGCTTCAAAGATCTGGCATATAAGATGGAGCAAGGGACCAAAGTTAGAAGAAAAATTAGCCAAGATAAGGGGCTGTCACATAGGCGGGTTGGCTTGGATACGCAGTCGAGCCAGCTTAGGTTGAGATCAAGCCGACTCGAGGTGCAGTCGAGCCGACTATCTCAGGCAGACAGAAGATAGGATTTGGGTGAGATGCAGTTGAGTCAGCTCGCCTCCTGAAAGAGTCGGCTCAATGGTGATGAACAAAATTGGATAAAATTTTTTGTTTGGATCTAGGATAGGCTTTTATCCTAAAATCTTAAAGCCTGGACCAATAAGGTCTTAAAGAGGCTAACTCATATATGGGTCGGATTCAGATCTAGTGAATGAGAGTATATGAGATATATGTACATGGACTCAGTGAGTGCTTTCATGTATTGGATTAGCTTAAAAAAATTTTTCAGCTGGGGTTTGGATTTATTAGGATTCATGTGGTATAGCAGAAATCATAGGATATATAAACTCAGGTATTGTATCTTTACAATAGAGTGGAATATCATTGAGCTTTTTTTTCTAAAAACTCTCTACTCTTCTCTCTCTGATTTCAACTTTAAGCCCTAGGTGCTGGCCATCTACTTTATTCTTTCTCTCTCCAATAATTAATATCAGAGAGGTGCCAGGATCCAATAAGTAGTATTAGAGCCCGGTTGAGTGTGAAGGAGGAAGAAGATTAGATTTCAGCAGAGCTCAGTAGCGAGGTTCAAATTTAAAGGCTTTCTCCAAGCTTCATGAGGAAGAAAGAGATCATAGGAGGGTCTTTTAGGAGGGTCTCATGATTTCAGAGAGGCTCAGGTAAGAAAAAAAGAAGGATCAGTGAAGGGGCAGCAAGGAGTCCAAGAGATGCTTTAAGTATGGTGAAGCAGGATACTTTAAGCAAGAATATTTGCTTTGAAAGAAGTGCAAGAGAGGATAAAACTCGAATTCCATCAATTCAGTCACTATAAGTAAAAAGTCAGATATACTCTTGGTGGTCTCAGAGGAGCCCGTAGGGTGTGGTGTATCTGAGATGATTTTGGATAGGTCTGTGGAGGGTCCGAAGGGGCAGTGATGGTGTTCAAGATGCAGCGCCAGGCTCAGCAGTGCAGCATTGAGTGGTTTCTTGGGGAACTTGATTACAGAGTCGACTTCTGCAGCATCAGGGGGACTTTGATTTTAGATGGATCACTGATAGAGGTGGCTTTATAGATGGAGAGAGATATGACATGAGTTCAAAGCGGAGGAGTGTAGGAGGACTAATATACTAGCATCAATGTCAGAGATGCATAATTTTAGATGGAGCAACATGTGCGGCAGGACAGATAAAGTTCTGAGAAGATCGTGTCAGGATATACAACAGCCACCGGCATAAGATTGCTGTAAATTCTCCAAAAAAATTCAGGATAGTTGATGTGGTGCTAAGTAGAAGGATACTTACAACTCCAAGGGTGGTGCATAGAAGTAAGCCAAGATCTTCAGTGATAGAGGCGGTCATCCCAAAGGCCTCAAAAAAAACTCAGTAGCAGAAGAAGAATGATGGTGGTAAGATATGCACAAAGAGCTGTCAGTGCATGCAATGACAATAGGATCATGCAGGAGAACATTGCAAGGTGTGCCAAGGCTTAGGCGCACCAAGATGGAGATTGTAGGATTTGATGTGGTGCTTTCAAGCCTTGAGAGGTCACAGGAGGAGCTAGGATGTTGGCTTCGGGAGACTAGGATGGGTGTGAGTCCTACGGTTAGGATAGGAGTTGTCCTAAATGAAGATGACGTATTGTCCTACATGGACTCGAGGTTTAGATGTGAGGACCTTGAGGGACTTGGTAGGTGCTTCGGAGATCTGAATCATAAGATGGAGCAAAAGACCAAAGTCAAAAAAGAATCAGCCAATACAAGGGGCTGACACATAGACAGGCTGGCTTAGATATGCAGTCGAGTCGGCTTAGACTGAGATCGAGTCGGCTTGGGATGCAGTCGAGCTGGCTATCTCAGGTAGATAGAAGACATGATTCGACTGAGATGTAGTTGAGTTAGCTCAGCTCCTAACAGAGCCAGCTCAACGATGGCAAACAAAATTGGTCGAGATTTTTTATTTAGATCTAGAATAGGCTTTTATCCTAAGGTCTTAAAGCCTAGACTAATAAGGTCTTAAGGGGACTAAGTCATGTTAGATATATATGCCCTAGAAGCCAGAATTGGCTGACACTTGTAATACACTTCTAGGGGCAAAATTATAATTTTAACTAAAATCAATAAAATGAATTATTTTCTATCACATATGTGTATTTAGTGTCTGTGATACATCCTTTGAGTTAATGGTAATGATAATTCATATTTTCAAGAGTTGAAAATTTAAGACATGAATAATTATTATTAACTCATAAAATGCTTCCGACCATAGGATCATCACGAGGATGGTGATTGATCTGGAAGGTTGATGTACAATCGCTTCTCTTTACTAGATGAGTCTTGAGTCTACGGTGTGGAGACACCGGAGCGAGAGTACAGGTACTCGTTAGAGAACGAGGGCACTGAGCGTGACCACCTCGAGTAGTCATTAGGAAGTCTACCTTCTCGTCAATGACTGACTCGATGCTGCAGTAGTGTGTCTGGTTCTTTGACCTGAGATGCATCGGCAGTTCACCTTGAGGGTGTTATAGTTTGACTACACCATTACTCGGTCTCCTAGCCATATGGAACCCTGAGGTGTATGTTGGCTATAGCATGTTCATTGTAGGAACTGGATTGCATCAAGATGGAATCTATCTACCTCGGTGGTAGAGGAGCAGCCCTATGATGATCATGAGAATCAAGTCCAGAAGCCCATGGCCATGGCAGAGTGAAATAATAGAAAGAGTTTCTATTTAGATTTTCACATTGGACTCGAATCGAATGATTACATCATATGACAGAGACTAGGGTTTGACGAGTTCACCTTAACCCTAATCTGATCGGGGCTCAAGATAGAAGAACTTAATCACACAGGTAGCTGCACCAAGAGGTTCGCATTCAGCTCTGATGGGTTGCCACCATATACTGCTAGGTGTCACTGGTGGATTTTGGGAGCAATTAGAATGATTTAGATGATCGATCATTCTAGCTGTTCGAATCAGAAGAGTTCTGATCCATCGAAAGGAGTTTCGATGATGTCGATGATAGAGATCATGACATATCCCATTACCATACAGAACTGAACCTAACTGGGTCACACAAACAAGGGTTTGAATCTGGTGATCATCAATTGAACTGATCTAGTTCAATTGATCTGAATGAGATTCAATTAGGTTCAAGGAAATCGTGCTAGCACTCGATTGAACCTAACGTTCTTCTTTTACTATCATAAATAAGTTGTCCTGACTGAGCCAAAGGAGTTTGTGCTCAATCAGAGGCCTTCATATGGTCTGACTGGAGGTTGTCCAAGTCAGAATAGGTTGTCTTATTTGTAAGACATTACCTGCCATTTTTGGTCACCTGCCATTTCTTGTTCTTTGACTTTGGTCAAAAGTCTACCTTTGACTGGTCAAACGTTGACCATTGACACCTTTGACTTTTGACCACATGTCATGCACCTATTGGAGAGCTGGTGGGGGCCTGTCCCCCTGCCAGAACCTGGCAAGGAGAAGGGCGCACGCCAAGGGTGGCGTGAGCCCAAGTAGGAGGCGCCTAGGAGTCCTTGTTGGACAAGGACTCCACCTCCCTTTTGGATTCCAATCAGAGTTCTACTAAGAATCCAGTTTGACTGGTCTTAGGCGCCCTCTAAGGAGGAATCCAGGGGTCTCTATTCCAACCAATCAGATTTAGATCTGATTTCACAAAGGGTTGTGATTGGTTGAGAGGAAGAGGAGTTGGATCACAAGAGGTCTATAAATAAGACCCTGCGCCCAACCCTAATTCTAAAGTGAATGCTATTAGACATGCCCCAAGGCTGCCTCTCCCCTCCTTCTCCATGCCATAGTCTCTTCTCCCCTTGCTCTCCACGTCCAAAAGGTGTTTTGGACTTTGGTTGGTGCGATTCAGATCAAGGAAAGGCGATCAAAAGCAAGAAGGCTGCGCTGCTGCAAAAGGACGACTGCAGATCTTCAAAAGAGTTTTGAAGATCCTCCAGATCAGATCCAGATCTGATTTTTGGAGGTGTGATAGAGAAGAAGAGGATCTCCAGATCCAACCCGAGTGGATACCGGTAGAGGCCAGGCGCTTGCGTGGCTAAGATCCAGAACCTTCCGCTGCAATCAGGATCATCTACAGGGTAATAGGATTACCCAAATCAGGTAAATTAAATTTGATTTAATTTATCTTATTTTATTTTATTTATTAAAATAATAAGAATCAGATCTGAAACATATCAAGATCTGATTGAGATCAAGAGAAAATTTTTGAAATATATCTCTTGATCTAATCAGATCTGGACGAACCTGGACCGGGAAATCAGGATTTCCCTTCAACTGGTATCAGAGCCATGGTTCTAAATTGTTTAGATCTGATTTTAATTTTATTTTAATTAGAAAATAAAGTGATTTCAGATGTCACATGAGATGTGATCAGATCTGAAATCAGAAAAAATTAAAATTAAATGATTTGGATCTAAGAACATGAAGATATGCATGACTAGTTCTAGAATAGAATAGTTCTATAGAATAGTTTTGCATGTCTTTGATTTAATCTGATTAAATCATATTTTAGATCTTCTTATTTACTATTTTTTGATATTATAAGTGTTATAATAACATCTGAAAAAATAGCAAATAAAAATTATTTAATTTTAAATATCATATGAGATATGATTGATGCATGTCTAGACTAGTTGTAGAATAGTTCTACATAATTGTCTAGATTAGAATTTATTTTGATTAGATCAATTTAAATCTAATTTTTTAGATTATTATGAGATAATTTAGATCTGAAAACATGCATGATTTGATACATGAGATGTATGCAAAATATGCCATGATTAGATCTAAATTTGTATATGAGATATATGATATAGATCTAAAACTGTTTTGTAGTATTACATGTTCCTGATTAAGGCGTTCCTCTTGGCCGTCCGGTCATAAGAACGAAGAAGGGTTTAAAGGCCCTCTCTTCCCATTCGATGGGGTGTTCTTATGACGTGTAGGGGTGCTGCGTGTTCGTCCTTAATCAGAAACCCAAAACTTACTTTCTGCAAAACCCTAGATCCTGAAACCCTAGGATTTATTGTGCATATTTTGTTTATGAACCCTAACTTAATTAAGAATTAAGATTTATGGAATATTAATTAGGTCTAAAATTGAGAATTTCAGATCTAAGACATATTCATAATACTGGGTTCGGGCTTGGGTAGCTCAATTAGGTCTAAGCGGTTGATCAAACCGAATCAAGAGTTGGTTAGATGGGATCAACAATGCTTAAATTGACCAGCCTAATAGGATTAAGTCTGGGTCAAGATCGAGTCACGATCAAGCAAGACCTAATTAGGCTCAGAGGTTAGAGTCTGGATTGTAGGCTAACCCAATTGGTTCTGACTCAACAATTTGGTGTCTAAGGTAAGTTTGGCACATACGACCGACTGGTTTTTAATTGGAAGCTACTCGACCTGAATGCGTTCTTGTACGAGTTAATGGCATATTCCTTCCACCGGTCTCACTTACCTGGCCATATCTGTTGACACAGTTCTGATCTGAGGTGGTCAATAATCCGAGCTAACCCATGCCACTAGGTTAGTCATAATTGTTATGACTAAGCCAAGTCTAGTTTAATGAGACCTGAATCAATTCTCCCTAAGAAAAGATTAAGTCTGAGGTCTTCCACCATTGTAGATGTGCGGGCCCTTCCCGGGGTTGATTGTTCTCGGCTGGATACAGTGGCTCAGTTGCACCGGGAAGATGCAACCATGTCTATTAGGCATTGGATGCTATGGGCTGGAGGATGAGTTGGGCTCAATATTCTCGGATACGGTGAGAGACTCAATTAGGAATCCAGTCTATGCAAATGGTGGGTCTGACTTAACTAAGGAGTGGATCAATATTCCGGATACGGTGAGATTCATGAATTAGAGACCAAGTTTGGGTGCACCATGATTAGAGAATCATTGAACAAGAGTTGTTCACTCATTGGCTAACCCATCACCAATAACTGTTAGGTGAGGTGATGAGTCAGTTGGTGAGACCGCACCACCCACTAGAAATCATTAATCATGGAGATTTTTGCATCTCTACAGAGGGAGTGTAGGGATCCGAGAAAATAGTGGGAGCTAATTTGTTTAAAAATAAAATTTCTAAATAAATTGGTCAAGTCAAAATTACAGTATCTAACTAGAATCTTTGACTCTCTACAGAAAATAAACCCATTGGCACGTAATGAAGGGAAATCCTGATTTCCCGGTCCAGGTTCGTCCAGATCTGATTAGATCAAGAGATATATTTCAAAAATTTTTCTCTTGATCTCAATCAGATCTTGATATGTTTCAGATCTGATTCTTATTATTTTAATAAATAAAATAAAATAAGATAAATTAAATCAAATTTAATTTACCTGATTTGGGTAATCCTATTACCCTGTAGATGATCCTGATTGCAGCGGAAGGTTCTGGATCTTAGCCACGCAAGCGCCTGGCCTCTACCGGTATCCACTCGGGTTGGATCTGGAGATCCTCTTCTTCTCTATCACACCTCCAAAAATCAGATCTGGATCTGATCTGGAGGATCTTCAAAACTCTTTTGAAGATCTGCAGTCGTCCTTTTGCAGCAGCGCAGCCTTCTTGCTTTTGATCGCCTTTCCTTGATCTGAATCGCACCAACCAAAGTCCAAAACACCTTTTGGACGTGGAGAGCAAGGGGAGAAGAGACTATGGCATGGAGAAGGAGGGGAGAGGCAGCCTTGGGGCGTGGGAATGTTCTCAATTTTGCATTTAGAATTAGGGTTGGGCGCAGGGTCTTATTTATAGACCTCTTGTGATCCAACTCCTCTTCCTCTCAACCAATCACAACCCTTTGTGAAATCAGATCTAAATCTGATTGGTTGGAATAGAGACCCCTGGATTCCTCCTTAGAGGGCGCCTAAGACCAGTCAAACTGGATTCTTAGTAGAACTCTGATTGGAATCCAAAAGGGAGGTGGAGTCCTTGTCCAACAAGGACTCCTAGGCGCCTCCTACTTGGGCTCACGCCACCCTTGGCGTGCGCCCTTCTCCTTGCCAGGTTCTGGCAGGGGGACAGGCCCCCACCAGCTCTCCAATAGGTGCATGACATGTGGTCAAAAGTCAAAGGGTCAATGGTCAACGTTTGACCAGTCAAAGGTAGACTTTTGACCAAAGTCAAAGAACAAGAAATGGCAGGTGACCAAAAATGGCAGGTAATGTCTTACAAATAAGACAACCTATTCTGACTTGGACAACCTCCAGTCAGACCATATGAAGGCCTCTGATTGAGCACAAACTCCTTTGGCTCAGTCAGGACAACTTATTTATGATAGTAAAAGAAGAACGTTAGGTTCAATCGAGTGCTAGCACGATTTCCTTGAACCTAATTGAATCTCATTCAGATCAATTGAACTAGATCAGTTCAATTGATGATCACCAGATTCAAACCCTTGTTTGTGTGACCCAGTTAGGTTCAGTTCTGTATGGTAATGGGATATGTCATGATCTCTATCATAGACATCATCGAAACTCCTTTCGATGGATCAGAACTCTTCTGATTCGAACAGCTAGAATGATCGATCATCTAAATCATTCTAATTGCTCCCAAAATCCACCAGTGACACCTAGCAGTATATGGTGGCAACCCATCAGAGCTGAATGCGAACCTCTTGGTGCAGCTACCTGTGTGATTCAAGTTCTTCTATCTTGAGCCCCGATCAGATTAGGGTTAAGGTGAACTCGTCAAACCCTAGTCTCTGTCATATGATGTAATCATTCGATTCGAGTCCAATGTGAAAATCTAAATAGAAACTCTTTCTATTATTTCACTCTACCATGGCCATGGGCTTTCTGGACTTGATTCTCATGATCATCATAGGGCTACTCCTCTACCACCGAGGTAGATAGATTCCCATCTTGATGCAATCCAGTTCCTACAATGAACATGCTATAGCCAACATACACCTCAGGGTTCCATATGGCTAGGAGACCGAGTAATGGTGTAGTCAAACTATAACACCCTCAAGGTGAACTGCCGATGCATCTCAGGTCAAAGAACCAGACACACTACTGCAGCATCGAGTCAGTCATTGACGAGAAGGTAGACTTCCTAATGACTACTCGAGGTGGTCACGCTCAGTGCCCTCGTTCTCTAACGAGTACCTGTACTCTCGCTCCGGTGTCTCCACACCGTAGACTCAAGACTCATCTACTAAAGAGAAGCGATCGTACACCAACCTTCCGGATCAATCACCATCCTCGTGATGATCCTATGGTCGGGAGCTGTTTATGAGTTAATAATGATTATTCATGTCTTAAATTTTCAACTCTTGAAAATATGAATTATCATTACCATTAACTCAAAGGATGTATCACAGACACTAAATACACATGTGTGATAGAAAATAACCCATTTCATTAATTATAGTCAAAATTATAATTTTGCCCCTAGAAGTGTATTACAAGTGTCAGCCAATTCTGGCTTCTAGGGCACATATATCTAACAATCTCCCACTTGTCCTAAAGCCAATTGGCTACAAGTCTAAGTCCCATCTTCTCAAGGTGGGCTTCGATCTTCTGCTGGCCCAACGGCTTTGTAAGTGGGTCTGCCACATTATCTGCGGAGTTGACTCTCTTGACCTCAACGTAACCTTTCTCAAGGTAATCGCGGATGAGATGATATCGCCGCTCAATGTGCTTGGACTTCTGGTGAGACCTCGGCTCCTTAGCAAGGGCTATGGCGCCATTGTTGTCGCAGTAAAGAGGAATGGCATCTGATGGCATTACTCCAATTTCTGCAGCAAACTTCTTGTACCAGAATGCTTCCTTTGCAGCCTCTGATGCAGCTATATATTCTGCTTCCATGGTGGAATCTGCTATCACAGTTTGCTTGGAACTCTTCCAGCTGACAGCTCCACCATTGCACACAAACAGACTTCCAGATGTCGACTTTCGATCATCTATATCAGACATGAAGTCCGAGTCTGTGTATCCCTGAACTTGGAGTTCTCCATTACCAAAGACCAACATCATATCCTTAGTTCTTCTCAAGTACTTAAGGATACATTTCACAGAAGTCCAGTGTTCTTCACCTGGATTTGACTGATATCTGCTTGTGACACTCACAGCATGGGCTATATCAGGTCGTGTACATAGCATGGCATACATGAGGCTCCCTATTGCAGAAGCATAAGGGATCTTGCTCATGCGTTCTATTTCCTCAGGTGTGCTGGGGCACATCTTCTTGGAAAGATGAATACCATGTCTGAAGGGTATTAATCCCCTCTTAGAGTTTTCCATACTAAACCTCTTTAGTACTTCCTCTATGTACATCTTCTGTGAAAGTCCTAGCATCCTATTCGGTCTATCCCTATAGACCTTAATTCCTAGAATAAAGGATGCTTCACCTAGGTCTTTCATGGAGAATTCCTTGGACAACCACATCTTGACTGATGTCAACATGGGAATATCATTCCCAATAAGGAGGATGTCATCCACGTACAATACGAGGAAGACAACAGCGCTCCCACTGACCCTTTTGAAAACACATGGTTCCTCTTCATTTTTGATGAAACCAAACTTTTTGATCACATCATTGAAACGAGTGTTCCAGCTCCGAGATGCTTGCTTAAGTCCATATATGGACCTTTGCAGCTTGCAAACCTTGTGATCAGTATCACTGGATGTGAAACCTAGCGGCTGTTCCATATAGATATCTTCCTCAAGATATCCATTTAGGAATGCCGTTTTCACGTCCATTTGCCATATTTCATAATCGAAATAGGCTGCAACAGCAAGCAATGTGCGGATGGATTTTAGCATAGCTACCGGGGAAAAGGTATCCTGATAGTCAATGCCTTCACGTTGACTATAACCTTTTGCCACCAGTCTAGCCTTGAATGTCTCCACATTCCCATCTGCACCAATCTTTCTCTTGAAGATCCATTTACACCCAATAGGTACTATACCTTCTGGTGGATCTACCAAGGTCCAGACTTGGTTTGAGTGCATCGAGTCGATCTTCTGACTTCATTGCCTCAAGCCATTTCTCGGAGTCGATATCTGATATCGCCTCGTTGTAGGTTTTGGGATCATCACCATGAGCACCATTACCTATGAGGAACATTTCCTCTACGTCCTCTGAAATAATACCTAAGTATCTTTCAGGGGGACGGGAAACTCTTTCCGATCTACGAGGTGGAGGAGGTAGTGTTCTTATTGGCTCAACCTGATTTGGTTCCACTTGGTCCTTAGCTCGTTCTGCTTGTGAGACTTTCTCATCAAGCTTAATCTGCTTTCCAATGCCACTATCTTGAATAAACTATTTTTCAAGAAATATGGCATGTCGACTCACAATCACATTGTGGTCTTCTGGAATGTAGAAATAGTATCCTAATGACTCTTTAGGATATCCTATGAATCGAGCTCTAAAGGACCTAAACTCTAACTTGTCCGCTTGTTGTCTTTTGACATGAAGCCGGACAACCCCAAATTCTGAGATGACTCAGACTTGGTTTCTTACCGTGCCATATCTCATACGGTGTGGTAGGAACGGTTTTAGAGGGAACCCTATTCAGTAAATAGATTGAAGTTAATAATGAATGTCCCCAAAGAAAATCAGGGAGGTCTGTGAAGCTCATCATGGATCGAACCATATCCAATAGAGTCCGATTTCTCCGTTCTGAAACCCCGTTGAGTTGAGGTGTTCCTGGTGGAGTCCATTGAGAGACTATGCCATTTTCCTTAAGATAGTCTAGGAATTCCCGGCTAAGGTATTCACCTCCTCGATCTGATCGAAGAACCTTAATGGGTTTTCCAGTTTGTTTTTCTACTTCATGTCTGAATTCTTTGAACTTTTCAAAAGCTTCAGACTTGTGTCTCATAAGATACACATACCCATACCTAGACAGATCATCGGTAAAGGTA
Source organism: Cocos nucifera (assembly GCA_006176705.1). Classification (NCBI taxonomy): domain Eukaryota; kingdom Viridiplantae; phylum Streptophyta; class Magnoliopsida; order Arecales; family Arecaceae; genus Cocos; species Cocos nucifera. Next base: position 158,970 of record QRFJ01002470.1, on the reverse strand, counting down.
ATGAAGTAGACAAAATTGCCTCTAGCCGGCACATCGAAATGGGCCGCACACATCAGTATGTACTAGGGCAAGGAGATCTGTGGCCCTCTCCCCATGTCCAACAAAAGGGAGTTTAGTCATTTTGCCTTGAAGACAAGATTCACAAGTTGGATATGACTCAAAAGTCAATGGACTCAATAGCCCATTTTTCTCCAATTTGTTAATCCTATCTTCTGCTATATGACCTAATCTCAGGTGCCATAGATATCTGTCGTTTGGACTATCCCTAGGTCGTTTGGCATTCACGTTTTGCTCGATAGTTAAAATAGGTACATCAATATGCAACTGATAAAGACCATTAACAAGGAAACCATTTGCAATTTTATTTCTTTCATAAAGAATGTTACAATGGTCCTTAAAGAAGGTGATCACATAACCTTCTTGTGCTAAGCATGAAACAGAAATCAAATTCCTGCTAGCTGCAGGCACATAATAACAGTCTTTTAAAACTAAGTCTAAACCAGATGGTAATCGCAGAGGGTATGTTCCCACGGCTACTGCAGCAACTCTTGCTCCATTACCGACGCGTAGGATCATGTCTCCATCCCTCAGCCTCCTGCTATCCTCAAGACCCTGCATAGAAGTGCACAGATGAGCACTAGAACCAGAGTCAAGCACCCAACTGGATGCAGAAGAAACCGTAAGGTTAGACTCAATAACGAGCATACCTCCAGAAGGACCTTCCTTCTTGTTCTTCAGGGTGGCCAGGTAAGTAGGGCAGTTCCGCTTCCAATGGCCGTCGCTGTTGCAATGGAAACACTTTCCTTTGCCATCGACCTTCTTCTTCGGTTCTGCCTTCTTCTTCTTTGATCCTTCCACCTTTTGCTTTTTCACAGACTTCTTTTTCTTTCCATAAGACTTTCTTTTGGAAGAAGTCCGTTCCATAGCAAGAACTGAGCCTTTAGAACCTTTCATAGAAAGCTCAGCGGTAACCAGCATATTCATCAACTCGGCCAAGGAATTTTGAAGTTTATGCATGTGGTAATTCATGATGAATTGCCCATATGCATCAGTCAAGGATTGCAGAATAATATCGTTCTGCAGATCCAAGTCCAACTTCACACCGAGCTTCTCAAGCTCTTCCATGTCCTTGATCATTGTCAGACAGTGATCTTGGACTGACTGCCCATCACGCATCTTAGCCTTAAAAAGTCATTTCGTGACTTGATATTTGGCTGCGCGACTCTGTTCACCAAACATCTCCTGCAGGTGAGCCAACATTTGGCGAGCAGTCCCGATATCTTCATGTTGGCGCTGGAGCTCATCAGACATCGAGCCCAACATGTAGTATCTGGCCTTATTGTCTTCGTCAATCCATTTTTCCAGAGACGCTCTCTGTTCAGTGGATGGACGAGCTGGTAAGGTGGGAGGGTCCTGGTCCAAAACATGTGTTAACTTCTCTGAACCCAAAACAATTTTGTAGTTCCTGAGCCAATCTTTATAATTGGGTCCAGTCAGTCTATGTGTGTCTAGGATACGTGCCAGTGGGTTGGACGCAGACATTTTCCTGTAGAGAGTCAAAGATTCTAGTTAGATACTGTAATTTTGACTTGACCAATTTGTTTAGGGATTTTATTTTTAAACAAATTAGCTCCCACTATTTTCTCGGATCCCTACACTCCCTCTGTAGAGATGCGAAAATCTCCACGATTGATGATTTCTAGTGGGTGGTGCGGTCTCACCAACTGACTCATCACCTCACCTAACAGTTATTGGTGATGGGTTAGCCAATGAGTGAACAACTCTTGTTCAATGATTCTCTAATCATGGTGCACCCAAACTTGGTCTCTAATTCATGAATCTCACCGTATCCGGAATATTGATCCACTCCTTAGTTAAGTCAGACCCACCATTTGCATAGACTGGGTTCCTAATTGGGTCTCTCACCGTATCCGGAAATATTGAGCCCAACTCATCCTCCAGCCCATAGCATCCAATGCCTAATAGACATGGTTGCGTCTTCCCGGTGCAACTGAGCCACTGTATCCAGCCGAGAACAATCAACCCCGGGAAGGGCCCGCACGTCTACAATGGTGGAAGACCTCAGGACTTAATCTTTTCTTAGGGAGAATTGATTCAGGTCTCATTAAACTAGACTTGGCTTAGTCATAACAATTATGACTAACCTAGTGGCATGGGTCAGCTCGGATTATTGACCACCTCAGATCAGAACTGTGTCAACAGATATGGCCAGGTAAGTGAGACCGGTGGAAGGAATATGCCGTTAACTCGCACAAGAACGCATTCAGGTCGAGTAGCTTCCAATTAAAAACCAGTCGGTCGTCTGTGCCAAACTTACCTTAGACACCAAATTGTTGAGTCAGAACCAATTGGGTTAGCCTACAATCCAGACTCTAACCTCTGAGCCTAATTAGGTCTTGCTTGATCGTGACTCGATCTTGACCCAGACTTAATCCTATTAGGCTGGTCAATTTAAGCATTGTTGATCCCATCTAACCAACTCTTGATTCGGTTTGATCAACCGCTTAGACCTAATTGAGCTACCCAAGCCCGAACCCAGTATTATGAATATGTCTTAGATCTGAAATTCTCAATTTTAGACCTAATTAATATTCCATAAACTTAATTCTTAATTAAGTTGGGTTCATAAACAAAATATGCACAATAAATCCTAGGGTTTCAGGATCTAGGGTTTTGCAGAAAGTAAGTTTTGGGTTTCTGATTAAGGACGAACACGCAGCACCCCTACACGTCATAAGAACACCCCATCGAATGGGAAGAGAGGGCCTTTAAACCCTTCTTCGTTCTTATGACCGGACGGCCAAGAGGAACGCCTTAATCAGGAACATGTAAATACTACAAAACAGTTATAGATCTATATCATATATCTCATATACAAATTTAGATCTAATCATGGCATATTTTGCATACATCTCATGTATCAAATCATGCATGTTTTCAGATCTAAATTATCTCATAATAATCTAAAAAATTAGATTTAAATTGATCTAATCAAAATAAATTCTAATCTAGACAATTATGTAGAACTATTCTACAACTAGTCTAGTCATGCATCTAATCATATCTCATATGATATTTAAAATTAAATAATTTTTATTTGCTGTTTATCAGATGTTATTATAACACTTATAATATCAGAAAAATAGTAAATAAGAAGATCTAAAATATGATTTAATCAGATTAAATCAAAGACATGCAAAACTATTCTATAGAACTATTCTATTCTAGAACTAGTCATGCATATCTTCATGTTCTTAGATCCAAATCATTTAATTTTAATTTTTTCTGATTTCAGATCTGATCACATCTCATGTGACATCTGAAATCACTTTATTTTCTAATTAAAATAAAATTAAAATCAGATCTAAACAATTTTAGAACCATGGCTCTGATACCAGTTGAAGGGAAATCCTGATTTCCCGGTCCAGGTTCGTCCAGATCTGATTAGATCAAGAGATATATTTCAAAAATTTTCTCTTGATCTCAATCAGATCTTGATATGTTTCAGATCTGATTCTTATTATTTTAATAAATAAAATAAAATAAGATAAATTAAATCAAATTTAATTTACCTGATTTGGGTAATCCTATTACCCTGTAGATGATCCTGATTGCAGCGGAAGGTTCTGGATCTTAGCCACGCAAGCGCCTGGCCTCTACCGGTATCCACTCGGGTTGGATCTGGAGATCCTCTTCTTCTCTATCACACCTCCAAAAATCAGATCTGGATCTGATCTGGAGGATCTTCAAAACTCTTTTGAAGATCTGCAGTCGTCCTTTTGCAGCAGCGCAGCCTTCTTGCTTTTGATCGCCTTTCCTTGATCTGAATCGCACCAACCTAAAGTCCAAAACACCTTTTGGACGTGGAGAGCAAGGGGAGAAGAGACTATGGCATGGAGAAGGAGGGGAGAGGCAGCCTTGGGGCATGTCTTCTCAATAGCATTTAGAATTAGGGTTGGGCGCAGGGTCTTATTTATAGACCTCTTGTGATCCAACTCCTCTTCCTCTCAACCAATCACAACCCTTTGTGAAATCAGATCTAAATCTGATTGGTTGGAATAGAGACCCCTGGATTCCTCCTTAGAGGGCGCCTAAGACCAGTCAAACTGGATTCTTAGTAGAACTCTGATTGGAATCCAAAAGGGAGGTGGAGTCCTTGTCCAACAAGGACTCCTAGGCGCCTCCTACTTGGGCTCACGCCACCCTTGGCGTGCGCCCTTCTCCTTGCCAGGTTCTGGCAGGGGGACAGGCCCCCACCAGCTCTCCAATAGGTGCATGACATGTGGTC
>QRFJ01002470.1:35000-154651 GCA_006176705.1 Cocos nucifera | reverse complement strand
TGTTGCAGTATAGAGGGACAGCATCTGATGGCATCACTCCGAGCTCTATGATGAACTTCTTGAACCAGAACGCTTCCTTCGTAGCTTCCAAGGTAGTGATATATTCTGCTTCCATAGTGGAGTTTGCTATCACGGTCTACTTGGAATTCTTCCAACTTATAGCTCCACCATTATACAAGAATAGACTACCAGATGTCAACTTTTGATCATCTATATCAAGCATAAAGTCTGAATCTATATACCCCTGGACCTAGAGTTCTCCATTACCAAAGATTAGAAACATATCCTTAGTCCTTCTCAAGTACTTAAGGATATATTTCACAGAAGTCCAATGCTCTTCACCCTAGATTCGACTGATACATGCTCATGACATTCACAGCATGGGCGATATCAGGTCATGTACATAGCATGGCATATATAAGGCTCCCTATCGCTGAAGTATAAGGGATCTTGCTCATGCATTCAATCTCCTTAGGTGTATTGGGGTACATCTTTTTGGAGAGATGAATGCCATGTCTAAAGGGCACTAGTCCTCTCTTGGAGTTTTTCATGCTGAATCTTTTCAGCACCTCCTCTATGTACATCTTCTATGAGAGACCCAGCATCCTCTTCGGTCTATCTTTATAGACCTTAATCCCCAAAATGAAGGATGCATCTCCTAGGTCTTTCATAGAGAACTTTTTTGATAACCACACTTTGACTGAGGTCAATATGAAAATATCATTTGCAATTAGGAGGATGTCATCTACATATAGTATGAGAAAGATAACAGTGCTCCCACTGATCTTCTTGAATACGCAGGGCTCCTCCTCATTTTTGATGAAATCAAATGATTTGATTACATTATTAAAATGGGCATTCCAGCTCCAAGATGCTTGCTTTGATCTATAAATGGATCTTTGCAGCTTGCAGATCTTGTGATCACTATCATAGGATGTGAAACTAAGAGGCTGTTCTATATAGATATTTTTTTCAAAATATCTATTTAAGAATATCATTTTCATGTCCATCTACTATATTTTGTAATCGAAATAGGCTGCAAGAGCAAGCAATGTGTGGATGGATTTAAGCATGACTACTGACGAGAAGGTATCCTGATAGTCAATATCTTTGCACTGACTATATCCTTTCGTCACTAGCCTAGTCTTGAATGTCTCCATATTTTCATCTACATCTATTTTTCTCTTGAAAACCCATTTACACCTAATAGGTACTATCATTATGGTGACAAAAATGCCTCAGATCATTCAATCAATACTCGAAACACCTCGACTCAGATTACATATGTCGATATCTCGAGATCAAGGAAGTTACCATAATACCTTCTAAGCTAGTGGCTGAGCTCCGATAGAAGATCCGAGTCCTCCCATTCAGCAGCAGCTCGAATAACGTTCATGACTTTTAAATTACTTCGGATGAGCAGTTTCCTAACATTCTTAGTGACCCTTCTTGTGGACTAACAGTGGTCCAGCTATGATCCAACCATGAACAAGATATTTTTTACTCCGCCTAAACTCATAGGAGCGGATAAGGCATCCCAATCCCACCAGTAATGACCTTCCTACTTTGGAAAAGCGGCCTTAATCTCGCCATGATGTTATCAACAGCCCAAAATTAATGAAATAGAAAAATGTCTGCAAAACACTTTCTCTATAAATACCAAAAATCTTGAGGACTCAGGTAAGCAAGAAATTCTTCTCAAAGAACCCATTGTTGCTTCTTTGTTCTCTACTGATTTGAGTATCAAAGGATCCTCATCGAAGTCAAATCTTTTGACTCAGACTTATTTTAAAGGTCACTCCAGCACCTCCTATGAGAAACTGGCTGCTCCACTCTTGAAGCAAACCATTTTCAGCAACAATATGTACTATACCTTTAGATGGATCTATCAAGATTTAGATTTAGTTCGAGTACATTAAGTCAATCTCTAACTTCATTGCCTTTCATAATTTTTGAGAGTCGATATTTGATATTGCCTCTATAGGTTTTGAGATTATCATCATGAATCCTATTTTCTATGAGGAATATTTTTTCTATATTTTCTGAAATAGTACCTAAGTACTTCTTAGGATGATGAAAAATCCTATTTATCCTATGAGGTGGAGGAGGTAGTGTGTAGATTGGCTCAGACTGACTGGGTTCTTTGGCTCGTTGCTCTTTGAAGATTTTCTTCTCGAGTCTAATCTATCTTCTGATGCCATCATCTTGAATAAATTATTTTTTAAGAAAAATGGCATGTCGACTCATAATCATATTATAGTCTTTCAGAAAATGGAAGTAATATCCTAATGATTCTTTAGGATATTTGATAAATCGAGCTCTAAGAGACCTAGACTCTAATTTATCCATCTGCTGTCTCTTGATATGGGCTAGACAACCCAAATTCTGAGATGACTTAGACTTGATTTCTTATCATGTCATATCTCATACAGTATGGTAGAAATAATTTTAGATGAAATTCTATTTAATAGGTATATGCTATCATTAAACTATGTTTCCAAGAAAACTTAGGAAGGTCCGTGAAGCTCATCATGGATCGAACTATATCTAATAAAGTCTGGTTTCTCTATTCTAAAATTCTATGGAGTTGAGGTATTTCAAATGGAGTCCATTGTGGACTATGCCATTATCCTTGACATAGTCTAGAAATTCTCGATTAAGGTATTCACCTTCTCGATCTGATTGAAGAATCTTAATGCATAGACTTTTCAGTTTATTTTTCTACTTCATATTTAAATTTTTTAAATTTTCAAAGGTCTCAGACTTATGTCGCATCAAGTACATATATCCATACCGAGATAGATCATCTGTAAAGATGATGAAGTAGAAAAAATTGCCACTAGTTGGCACATCAAATAGACCGCATACATCTTCATGGCCCTTTCTCCATGTCCTATAAAAGAAAGCTTGGTCATTTTGCCTTGAAGGCATGACTCATAAATCGGATATGACTTAAAAGTCAATGGATCCATTAGTCCAAATTATATTAACTTGTTAATGTTATCTTCAGCTATATAACTTAGCTTAAGGTGCCACAGATATCTTTCATTGATACTATCCCTAGATTATTTTGATCCTATGGCATTTATATTTTGCTCGACATTAAAAATAGAGATATCTACATGTAATTGATAGAGATCATTAATTAAGAAACCACTTGTAATTTTATTTTTCATAAAAAATTATACAGTAGTCCTTAAAAAAACTAATTATAAAGTTCTCTTATGCTAAATATGAAACAAAAATCAAATTCTTGCTTGCAGCAGGTATAAAGTTACAGTCTCTAAGAACAAAAACTAATTTAGATGGTAGTCAAAGAGGGTAAATTTTTATGACCACAACAGCAACTTTTGCTCTATTTTCGATACGTAGGATCATCTCACCATCCCTCAGCCTCCTGCTCTCCTTAAGATCCTGCATAGAAATGCACAAGTGAGCACTAGAATCAGAGTCAAGCACCCAACTGGATGCAGAAGAAATCATAAAGTTAGTTTTAATGATGAGCATACCTTCAGAAGGACCTACTTTCTTTTTGTTCTTTAGGCTGGCCATGTATGAAGGGCAGTTTCGCTTTTAATAATCGTCAGTATTGCAGTAAAAATATTTTTCTTTGTCCATGGTCTTGTTCTTTGGTTCTCCCTTATTCTTCTTCTTTTCCTAAATCTTCTGCTTCTTCGCAGATTTTTTTTTCTTTTCAAAAGACTTTCTTTTGGAGGAAGTCCACTCCACAGCAAGAACTAAGCCCTTTGAACCTTTTATAGTTTACTCAGTAGTAACCAGCATATTCATTAATTTAGCTATGGTACATTGGAGCTTATTCATATGAAAGTTCATGATGCACTGTCCATACGAATCAGTCAAGGACTGCATGATCACATCAATCTGCAGGTTCTTGTCTGTTGGTGTAGAATCTAATTAATATCGAATCGAGCTGGAGTAGAGGAGGATGAGGTCACCGTCGGTGATCTGCAAAATAAAGTTTCATTCGGAGTCGATGGTGGTGAATCCGACAGGACCCTCCGATGATCAAGTTAGCTTTTCTGGCCAATAAAAATGGAGTGCTCAGAAATGAGAAGTAAGCTTTGAGCCTTAGAGGAGAGAGGAGAGCTTAGAGGAAACATATCTAGAGGATCTCTTTTATAGATGGAGCTTGATTGATGGTGATGGCCTTACTGCCTGATGGCAGGCCACCCGAAGCTGCATGGAGTTTGGTGCGGAGAGGATGGTATCGTCAGGCCGATAGTGACAGCCATACCATCTAGTAGTGGTGGGCTGCTCAAGATCTAGTGGAGTTAATCATGGAGGAGGACGCCGCCTGTAGCATCACCTGTGGTAGATTGATGGTGATCGTTCATCTAGATTTAATAGCCGTGGCTCTTAGAAAGCAGGCATTGATTGGTGGACTTTGACATGTATCAATTTCAGAGGAGTTTGAACTTTTGGAGGAGTTTGGTCGAAGGAAAAGCTCAGAAAGAGTTCGGCTCCTGTAGGAGTTCGGCCGAAGGAGAAGCTTGAAAGGAGTTTGACTCTTGTAGGCATCTGGCTGAAAGAGTGTGGAGGAAGTTTGGCTCTCGTGGGCGTCTGATTGGAGGAGTGCGGAGGAAGTTTGGCTCTCGCGGGAGTCCGACTGAAGCTCGACCATTGAGAAGTTTGAAAGAGGCTCGACCGCTGAGGAGTTCGGCCAGTTGAAGGAATTCGACTAAGACCTTGCCGCTAGGGAGCTCGGTCAACTGAAGAAGTTTGGCTAAGGCCCGACCACTGGAGAGTTTGGAAGGAGCTCAGTCGTTGAGGAGTTCGGTCGACTGAAGTAGTTTGGCTAAGACTCGACCGCTGAAGCTCTTTCGTGGCTACCGATTGCATTAGGTTGAGCATCAAACTAGACTTCGGTAGGAGCGGAGTTTATCCCCAACAATAGTCCCCCCCACTCTTGAGTTCAAAAATCGAAGAAAGGGAGTACAGAAAAGGTGACTGTCGAAGTCCTCTTCTAGGCTTTATGCTAGTTCAGGTTGAAGCTCGTGGGAGATCTCGTATCCAGCTGAGGCTGACTCAGGGGAGATCCTATCTCCTGTAGTCGAGGTTGGAGCTCAGAGGAGATCTTATCTCCTACAGTCGAGGTTGGAGCTCGGTCGCTTGGAAGAGATTTTATCTCTGATCGAGGTTGATCCGATCACTCGGGAGAGATCTTATCTCTAGTCGAGGATGGCACGATTGCTCGAAAGAGATCTTATCTCTTACCAAGGTTGGCCTGATCACTTGGAGGAGATCTTATCTTCTATAGTCGAGGTTGGAGCTCGATCGCTCAGGAGAGATCTTATCTCTGATCGAGGTTAACTCGATCGCTCGAAAGAGATCTTATCTCTAGTCAAGATTGGCACGGTCGCTCAGAAGAGATTTTATCTCTCACTGAGGTTGTCTCGGTCGCTCGGGGGAGATCTTATCTTTAGCCAAAATTAAAGCTTGGGGGAGATCTCATCTCCAACCGAGGTTGAAGCAGATCTCATCTCCTATGATCGAGGTCGAAGGTTGAGCTCCTTGGGGGTGATATTGTCTCCATCAGTTGAGGCTGACTCAGAGAAGATCTTATCTCTTGTAGTCGAGGTTGGCTCGGTTGCTCGAGAGAGATCTCATCTCTGACCGAGGTTGGTTTGATCGCTCGGAGAGATCTTATCTTTGGCTGAGGTTGAAACAAGTGCTCGGGAAAGATCTTATCTTTAGCCGAGGTTGACACGGACGCTCGGAAGAGATCTTATCTCTAGATAAGATTGAAGCTTGATTGCTCGGAAGAGATCTTATCTCTAGTCGAGGTTGGCACGATCACTTGGAAGAGATCTTATCTCTAGTCGAGGTTGATGCAGGCGCTCGAAAGAGATCTTATCTCTAGCTGAGGTTGACATGGGCACTCGAAACAGATCTTATCTCTAGCCGAGGTTGATGCGGTCGCTTCGAAAGAGATCTTAACTCTAGCCGAGGTTAACATGGGCGCTCGAGAGAGATCTTATCTCTAGCTGAGGCTGAAGCTCGATCGCTTGGGAGAGATCTTATCTCTAGTCGAGGTTGGCACGATCGCTTGAGAGAGATCTTATCTCTAGTCGAGATTGACACTGGCGCTTGGGAAGAGATCTTATCTCTAGCTAAGGTTGACTCGATCGTTCGAGAGAGATCTTATCTCTAGCCGAGGTTGACACGGTCGCTCGAAAGAGATCTTATCTCTAGTCGAGGTTGGCGCGATCGCTCGAGAGAGATCTTATCTCTAGCTAAGGTTGACTCGGGCATTCGGAAGAGATCTTATCTCTAACCGAGGTTATCATGATTGCTCGGAAGAGATCTTATCTCTAGCCAAGATTGTCATGGGCATCGGAAGAGATCTTATCTCTAGTCGAGGTTGACATGGCGCTCGAGAGAGATCTTATCTCTAGCCGAGTTGACTGACTCGATCGCTTCGCTGAAAGAGATCTTATCTCTAGCCAAGATTGACTTGGTTGCTCAAAAGAGATCTTATCTCTAGTCATGGATGACACGGTCGCTCGGAAGAGATCTTATCTCTACTCGAGGTTGGCACGGTCGCTCGGGAGAGATCTTATCTCTAGTCGAGATTGACTTGAGTTGCTGGTGCTTGAAAAAGATCTTATCTCTAGCTGAGGTTGACATGGGCACTTGGAGAGAGATCTTATCTCTAGTCGAGGTTGATACGGTGGCTCGGGAGAGATCTTATCTCTAGCCGAGGTTGCACGGTCGCTTGAAAGAGATCTTATCTCTAGTCGAGGTTGTCATGATTGCTCGAAGAGATCTTATCTCTAGCTGAGTTGACGCGGACGCTTGGAAGAGATCTTATCTCTAGCAGGTTGATTCGATCGCTCGAAAGAGATCTTATCTCTAGCCAAGATTGACACGGATGCTCGAGAAAGATCATCTCTAGCCGAGGTTGATACGGTCATTCGGAAGAGATCTTATCTCTAGTTAAGATTGACATGAGTGCTCGAAAGAGATCTTATCTCTAGCTGAGATTGTCACAATCGCTCGAAAAAGATCTTATCTCTAGTCAAGGTTGACATGGACGCTCGGGTGAGATCTTATCTCTAGTCGATGTTGACACGATTGCTCGAGAGAGATCTTATTTCTAGCCGAGGTTGAAGGACTTTGACTGGCTCATGTTATGATGAGATTCTCTTCCTATTTCTAACATGGCTACTATTGACTGCTTCTTCCCTATCATCATGTAGTTTTTGCACCATGAAATAATATTATTGAAATGAAAGAATTTTATTGAAAGAAAGTTATTGGCAGCGTATCCCTAAATTTTTTTTATTTTAGGGTCGTAGGAGCATTGTTCCTCCAAGTTCCTTCACACGATAAGCTCTAGGATCTGATGACCTCCTCTATTTTGCACTAGCCTTCTCAATTTGGAGTAAGCTTGATGTGGCATCGATGATACGGGAGGTGACCGACCTTTTTGTTATTCCTCCATCATTGATGGTTCTGGCTATGGCAGTGCTTTCGATCGATCTTCTTCTGCTTCAGACTAGCATCTGAGGAATCGACCCAGTTGGCCTCTCTTGATGAGCTCCTCGATTTTGTCTCAGAGCTGAACACATTCTTCAGTGTCGTGGCCGTGGTCATGATGGTAGAGGCAATACTTGCTTCGATTGCGTTTGTTTGGAAGAGATTATAATTCTTTCGGTCTTGGCAGTTGGTTTCTAATTTTTGTCAGAACTTGAGCCTTAGAAGCACTGAGGGGGGCGTAGTTGTGGAACCTTTCGAGAGGAGGACTTTTTCGCACTCTTCTGTCAAGGCTTTCTTGATGACGAGCTTGAGAAGTTTGGGCTCGCTTGCACTTGGAGGGAGTCTGTGAGCGCGGTCGAACTTCACTCAGTCCTCCATTGATGGTGAGTCTATCATACTCATTCGCCCATCGCTCTTCTAAGGCTTCTTCATCCTTCAATTTGAAGGCTTCTTTCGTGCGGGCATATCCCTCGGTCCGAGCCAGTAGATCAACGAAGTTCCTAGGATACTTCTTCTTCAGGAAGAACAGCAAGTCATTTTTCTGAAGGCCGTCCTTGAGTGCGGCCATTGCAACAGACTGATCCAGATCTTGGACCTCCAATGCCACGATGTTAAACTAGATGGCATAAGCCCGGATGGATTTTCCCTACTTCTGCTTGACATTCATCAAGAAATCCGAACCTTGGCGTGGAAGTCGGCTATTGATGAAGTGAGCCATGAACTGATAGCTCATCTAGTCAAAAGAGAAGATCGTACCCAGTTTCAACATCGAGTATCAGTTTTTCGCTGCTTTCTTTAAGGTAGATAGGAAAGCTCGGCATAATATGACGTCTAGAGCACCATGGAGTAGCATCATGGTTCGAAAGGCCTCTAGATGATCAACTGGATCAAAGGTTCCATTGTAGCTTTCGAATTGAGGGAGCTTGAAGTTCGGTGGGATGGACTGTTGCATAATTTGGAGGAAGAAAGGAGGATTGGTACGGACGTCATCAAGATGAGTCAGGGCGATGTGGTCGAGCTTCTCAATCTGTTGGTCCATCTATCGTAGTCTGTGATCGAGGGCATCATCTTGGTTGCAGATCTTAGGGTGCTTCCGACTACAAATAGGAAAGATCTCCTCCAGAGGAGAACCATGATCCGAACACGGATCCTCTATTCTCTGTTTGTCCTTCCCAGGGGCGATAGGTACGTTAGCCTGCGTACTCTTTCTTGGGATCGATTCTCGACATCTCGATGGTGGGTTTCTTGATCGAGTCACCATCGGGGGCCGCTACATGGCCTATACCATCTCGGTGAGGCCCTGAACCCGTTGCATCAGTAGGTTGAATTGCTCCGCATCTACTGCGGCTACAGGCGGAATCTGAGTTGCCGAAACTGAAGCAGGAGTAGATGGATCTGGATGGGATCGGACCATGGAGGCAGTCGATCGTCGGGTTGAAGCTCTTTTGGAAGGCATTTTTTCTTGGAAAAGAACTCTGGAGAGGAAGAAGGAAGATCTCTAGAAAGGAAGAGAGAAGTCATCACTGAGCACTCCTTTAAGAACAAGAGAACCTCAAGAACAGAGTTTCCTTCCTCCAGCGCTAATTCTGTTGGTGTAGAATCTGATTGATGTTGGATCGAGCTAGAGTGGAGGACGAGATCACCATCGGTGACCTACAAAATAAAATCTCATTCGGAGTCAGTGGTGGTGGCTCCGATAGGACCCTCCGACGATCAAGTTAGTTCTTCTGACCAACAAAAATGGAGTGCTCAGGAATGAGAAGTGAGCTTTGAGCCTTAGAGGGGAGAGGAGAGCTTAGAGAAAACATATATGAAGGATCCCTTTTATAGACAGAGCTTGATTGATGGTGACGACCATACCACCTGGTGGCGGACCGCTCGAGGCTGCGTAGGATTTAGTGCAAAGAGGATGGTATCATCAGGCCGATAGTGATAGCCATACTATCCGATAGTGATGGGCCGCTCGAGATTTGGTGGAGTCAATCATGGAGGGGGCATCGTCTGTAGCATCGCTTGTGGTAGACTGATGGTGATTGTTCGTCCAGATTTAATAGCCGTGGCTCTGAGAAAGCAAGCATTGATTGGTGGACTTCGGCATGTATCAATTCTAGAGGAGTTCAGACTTCCGAAGGAGTTCAACCGAAGGGGAAGCTTGGAAGGAGTTTGACTCCTGTAGGCATCTGGCTGAAAAAGCGTGGAGGGAGTTCGGCTCTCATGAGCGTCCGATTGGAGGAGTGCGAAGAAAGTTCGGCTCTCATGGGAGTCCGACTGAAGCTTGACTGCTGAGAAGTTCGAAAGGGGCTCGGTCGCTGAGAAGTTCAGCCAGTTGAAGGGATTCGGCTAAGATCCGACCACTGGAGAGTTTGGTCGACTGAAGGAGTTTGGCTAAGGCCTGACCGTTGGAGAGTTCGGAAGGAGCTCGACCGCTGAGAAATTTGGCTGACTGAAGGAGTTCGGCTAAGATTCGACTGCTGAAGCTCTTTCATGGCTACTGATTGCATTAGGCTGAGCATCAGACTGGACTTCGGTAGGAGCGGAATTTATCTCCAACATTGTCCATTATGACACCGAGCTTCTCAAGCTCTTCTAGGTTCTTGATCATCGCTAGGCAATTATCTTAAACCGACTGCCCATCATGCATCTGCCCTTTAAAAAGACTCCTCGAGACTTGATAACGTGCTGCATGATTTTATTTACCAAAAAACTTTTGCAGGTGAGTCAACATTTGGCATGTAGTCCTAATATCTTCATGTTGGCACTGTAACTCATCTGACATTGAACCCAATATGTAGCACCTAGCCTTGTTATCATCGTCAGACCACTTCTCATGAGACGCTCTCTGATCAGCAATCGAATGGATGGAAGAGTGGAAAGTTTCTGATCCAACATATATGATAGCTTTTTAGAACTCAAAATAATTTTCAAGTTCCAGAGCCAATCCTTATAATTGGATCCAGTCAGTCTATGGGTATCTAGGATTCAGACTAGGAAGTTTGACACAGACATTTTTCTGCAGAGAGTCAAAATTTTTAGATAGACTTATAATTTGACATGACCAATTAATTTAGAAATTTTATTTTTAAATAAATTTAGACTCCCACTTTTTTTTTGAATTTTTATACTTTCTTAACAGAGATGCGAAAGTCTTCACAATTAATGACTTATAGTGGATGGTGCGGTCCCACGACTGGCTCACTACCTCACCTAACAGTTATTGGTGATAGGTCAGCCAATGGGTGGATAACTCTTATCCAATATTTTTTAAACATGGTACATCCAAACTTGATCTCTAATTCATGAAGCTAGCTCACCGTGCCTAGAATATTGCTCCACTTCTTAGTTAAGTCAGATCGATTGTTTACACAAACTGGATTTTTGATTGAGACCCTTACCATATCTAGAATATTGAGCCCAACCCATCCTTCAATTCATAGTATCCAATGCCTAATAGATGTGGTTGCATCTTTTCGATGTAATTGAACCACTGTATCCAACCAAAAATAATCAATTCTGGGAAGGATCTACACATTTACAATGGTGAAAGACCAATGACTTAATATTTACTAAAAAAAAATTGATTTAGGTCTCTTAGACTTGACTTAGTTATAATGATTATGAATGACCTAGTGGCATGGGTTTGCTCGAATCATTAGCTACCTCAATCCAGAACTGCATCGATCCAATTGGCCAGGTAAGTAAGATCGATGGGAGGGATATGCCATTAACTCGCCATGAATGCATTTAGGTCGAGTAGCTTCCAATTAATGACCACCATTTGTATCTGCCAAACTTACCTTAGACACTGACTTGTCTGACTAGAATTGATTGGGTTAGCCTACAATCCAAGCTTGAACCGCGGAGCCAAATTAGATCTCAAAGTGGTCAACCACATGTAACTATGAGTCAACCTTGACCAAGACTTATAACTATTAGGTTGGTCAAAACTAAGCACTTTTGATCCCACCTAATCAACTCTGGATTTAGTTTGATCAACCGCTTAACCTAATTGAACTATCCATACCCGAACCCATGTTTTATGAAGGTGTGTTAGATCTAAAAATTCATAATTTTTGGATCTAATTGATTTCATAAACTTAATTTTTAATTAAGTCAAAGGGTTCATAAAATAAAACATGCATCAAAGATCCTAGAGTTTCAAGATCTAGGATTTTGTAGAGAAGTAAGTTTTGATTTTTGATTAAGGACAAATGCGCAGCACCCCTATACATTATAAGAGCATCTCATCGAATGGAAAGAGAAGACCTTTAAACTCTTCTTACTCTTATGACTAGGCAGCCAAGGGGAATGCCTTAATTAGAAATATAAAAACTATACTATAAAATAGTTTAATCTAACACATATATCTCATAAATGATTAAAGATCCAAACTATGCATGCTTTGCATATATCACATATATCAGTTTTAAATAAATAAAATTATATTTTAGATCTAATTATATCTAATATAACATCTAAAAATTAAAATTTAAATGATCATATTATAAAATTTTTTAGATCTAGACTATTCATAGCATAGATCTATCAAAACTAGTCTAGACATGCATTATATATATACCACATAAAATTAGATGCACCTACTGATTTTAGATCTGGTTACATCTCATGTAACATCTGAAATCTAAATTATCAGGTCATATAATAAAAATTTTAGATCAAAATAAATAGATCTAAAGAACTGTAAACACAACTCTGATATCAGTTGAAGAAAAATCTAATTTTCCTACCGCAGGATCAATCTGATCTGATCAGATCTAACATAAAATTTAAATTTTTTTTTCTTATGATCCAATCATATTTGAGAGTTCTCAAATCTGATTGGAATGATCTAATAGCAAAAATAAAAATAAAAATTAAAATAGTAACATATAATGTTACCTGATCGGGTAACTATTTACTTGTTGTGATGATATAACGAATGATCCAAGATTCTGATTGAGCCATGCATGCACCTGGCCTCTACCAAAGTCTACTCAGGTCTGATCTAGATGCCTTCTCCTTTTGGATCTAATCTTAAAAGATTATATCTAAAATTGATATGTAGAGCCTTCAAACAGAACTTTGATGCCAGCATGTTCGTCTCTTGATTGAGATCTTCTTGACTTGTCTTTACGCCAACAGCTCTCAACACTTGATGCTGCTTTTGCCCAAACTTTTAGGCATTTTGAAGAGGGAGATGAGCTGAGGAGGGTGGCATGGAGATAGAGAAAGGGGCAGCCTTTGGGCATGGGATAGATTGCATATCAAACATTTTGGTGCAGGATCTATTTATAAATGAAACCCTAGAGTCTCTTAGCATCTAATTTTGAACATATCAAAGCCAACATGCAGAAGGACTCTCCCTTGATTTTCACACCATCTTTAGAATTTTTACTTAATTTTGTTGCACAAAATTGCATGGAAAAAGGCGCCAATAATTTAAGATAAGAGGGCTTTGGTGCAGAGGTTAATCTACTAAAGTTTTTGATCTAATAAAAAACCTCTGACCTAATCAAATCCCATTTGAATGGAACGCCTCCACCCTTATCCATATGGGGTGCATGGCCAAAAGGGGTGTGCACCCATCTCTCCATGTAAAAAATACTAGGGGGCGTGCAACCCTAGAAAATCTCCAGTGGGTCCAGGCCCCTCTCCCTTCTTTCCTGCAAAAATAGGACTTATCCTATTCCCATCTGATGGGATTAAGACAAGCCCTGAAATGGTCAGGACAAGTCTCGATCTGATCTGGGTAAGATCCAATCAAATCAAGATAAATTCATACAAGATTTTTGAATGATCCAAATCAAATTTGACTCAGTCAAGATGAACTAGAAAGACGATAGAAGGAGAAAATCATGTTCAATCATGTGGTAGCATGATTTTCTTGAACCTGATTGAATCTAATCTAAATCAATCAAACTGGATTAGCCCAATTGATAATATCCAAACTCAAATTCTTGTTTGTGTGATCCAGTTTGATTCAGTTCTATATAGTAAAAAGATATGTCACGATCTCCATCATTGAAATAAATTTTGATGGATCAGGACTCTTCTGATTCATCCAATTAGAATTATCGTTCATCAAGATAATTCTAATTAGCTCCAAAATTCATCAGTGACACCTAACAGTATATGATGGCAACTCATCAGAATCGAGTACAAATATCTCAGTGCAGGTACTTGTGTGATTGAGTTTTTCTATCATGAGCTCCAATAGGATCAAGGTTAAGGTGAACTCGTCAGACCTAACATCCATCATATGAATAAATCATTTGATTCAAGTTCAATATGAAATCCTAATAGAAAAATCTTTTCTATCAATTCACACTACTATAGCCATGGGCTTAAGGACTCGATCTCATGATCATCATAGGGCTACTCCTCCTCTACCGAGATTGATAGATCCCTTATTTGTGCGATCCAATTTCTATAATAAATATGCTATAGCTAACATATATTTCAAGATTCCGAATGACTAGAAGACCAAGTTATGATGTAATCAAACTATAACATACTCAAGGTGAACTGTCAATGTATTTCAGATTAAAGAACTAGATACACAACTATAGCATCAAGCTAGTTATTGACGAGAAGGTAGACTTTCTTATGACTGCTTGAGATAGTCATACTCAGTGCCCTTATTCTTAATAAGTATTTATACTCTCACTTTGGTGTCTCTATACTATAGACTCGAGACTCATCTATTCTAAGAAAGCGATAATATACTGATCTTTCGGATCGATCACCATTCTCGTGATGATCCTACGATCGAAAGCAGTTTATGAGTTAATTATTTCTTAAATTCTCAACTCTTAAAAATATATATTATCATGCCCATTAACTCAAAGGATGTATCATAGGCACTTTAAATACATAATATGATAGAAAATAATTTTTTTATTAATTTTAAGTCAAAATTATAAAAATACTCTTAGAAAGTATTTTATAAAGTGTCGGTCAATCTGGCTTCTAGGACACTCATCTAACAATCTGAGCCTTGAAAGCTTCCTTCCTTGAGGTCGATCTTTGGGCCGACATCTAAGAGGCATCAGCAGCAGGCTAAGCAAGGGTAGCTTCGGCTTGACCTTGCTTAGGAGCAGGAGTCCTGCTTAAAACCTTCTTCCTTTAGGCAGTTCGACATAAGTCCTCGATCTCCTGAAGCTTTATATATGACAAACACAAAGGAAATCAACCATGAGAAATTGAAGTAAAAAATCTAACAAAAGGATAACTTACTTTGAGAGTCGATTGGGCTTAACTCGACCTTAAACAATGTCTCCTTGGAGAGGAATCTATGAAGAGGAAGAGCAGCATGGCTAAAGATGAGATTTAAAGTCTCCTCCTCAGCATCTGAAAGCATCAGAGCTTTATTCACCGACCTCCAAGGGCAGCTCCATGAAGTACCAAAGTCCTATGGTTACTTAGTCAATACAAAGAAATAATGCTCCTTCTAGTTATGAATTAAGGAAGGAGCACCTCAGAAGAAGCACTGTCCCATCCGAGGAGAGACGTATCACCATCCAACCTCCATAGGGTATTTTTTAAATGAAAAATATGTCCAAAAGATGTGGATGGCCGGTTCAACCTTGAGGAAGAGACATTGGATGATAAAAGCTATTATTAGGCACCAAAAGTTTAGCACCATGCTATTACGAGGGATTTCAAAGGCCCTAAGACTGTTTATGATGAAAAAATGGAAGGGCAACCTGAGCCCAGCCTTCAAAGACCCTTCGTAGAATCTGACTCGACCTCAAGCAAGCAAAATTATCTGGTCCTCAAGACCGGCGACCTCCAGGATAAACTCTAGAGGAATTTGGTATCTAAGGTACATGACCTCTAGGTCCTTGTAGATGATGATGGATGCCACTTGAAAAGAGCCAAAATTAGGCATCTCTTCAGCCTTGGATTCTTTTAAGAAGCAACTAACATTGGACAAAGGGTCCACATCGATCGGGTCACCATTGGAGGACCAGGTAATGGGGAATAAGCTTGATGTGCTCATCCTTGATAAATTCAAGAAGAAAGGAAAAGAAGGAAAACCCAACCTAATGGAGAAGATGACTAAGCCGACCCAAAGATCAGACTTTGGAGATCAGAGCTTGGAGCTCAGTTACAGCTGAAGTGGATTGAATTATCAAAAATTGCCTATGCTCCACTCCTCTCTCAGAATAGCGAACTAGTAAAACTGTGCTAAGATAGCGGTCGCCTATTTCTAGGAGCTTGGATGGCTTCGATCTGATGCTGGTTCATGCAACCACTACTGATGGTCTATAAATGGCACCTTTGGTTGGCCATGACTGAGCCCATATGAATCCATCATTTCAATGGCCTAGATTGGCAGATCTGGGTGATCACAGGCATCGATTTTTGACATTTGTCCCAATCTCAAAAACATCTAAGCACAGCTAATAAAATGCTTTACCAGATCAGCCTCAACCTCAAATCTGAACTCTCTTCGACCAACCTCACACCCAACTTAGACTTGAGAATGTGGGGCATCTATTGGGGACCATCACCTTGATCTCAAATGACCTAGACCACAGACATGGCTGAGGTCCCGACATAGGTCCATCCTCAATGGTCGGCCTTGGCGGACCTGAAAAAGTCTAGCAAAATAATGCAAATCAAACAATCAAGGTAATTAAGGATCGATCACTGCCGACTCATAGGAGTTGAGAGCCTGAACTGGATGGATTGATCCTGCAAATGTTCAGTCCTAAAAGGGTGAAGCTAGGACCCTGGTTAGAGTCTTCACCTCGACCTCGATCGTGGCAGAGGTGGGTAATGTGATGCGGGATAGATATGCGGATGAAGATGTAACTAATTTTTTTTATATTTTTTTATTTATTTTTAGCAATCAAAATGATAAACAAAATTAAATCTAACATGATCTAAACTTTCAAGGAAGAAAAGTATTGATTAAAGCAAGTAGATCTTCCTAGCATGTATAGCTATTCCTTTCAAATTTTTAAGAATGTAGGATCGAAGGTAATTGAGAAATCTTCTTCTTGATTAGGCTTCGTAATTCAGATTCAGATCTAAAAAATTCAAAAAAAATAAATTTTACTTACCAACAATAATGATCTCCTCAATAGATCTGTGAAGAATTCACTCAGATGATCGCTCGATTCAATTTTAGAGAAGTTAGGTTGTTGTAGGTAGTTGCAATCCCAATCAATGGAAGAACTTTACGAATTCATAAACAAGGCACCTTCAAGCATTACTCCAGATTGATATCTCAAATAGTTGATGGCATATGGAGGGGTGGTGGTTTTGATCTTGGCACAGGGATGAGTTCAGGTGCAGAGAGAAAAAAAACTATGAAGAAGAGAAGAAGAGAGGAAGAAACCAAGAGGGGGAAGACGATCTCTAGATTGGAGAAGAAAAGTAACAGCTTTATTTTTTTTCATTCATTCATTCCAATAAGAGTTCTAATACAAGATATTTATAGATAAAATAATAAGAGTCTAAAATAATTCAAATACTAATAGTTTAAAATAAATCAAACTCTAACAAGCTAATCTTGTAGGTGGCCATCTTGTGATAAACTTGGACCATGTCTCGCACCAATCAATAGTTGCCATGTGGATTCGTTGGGTTGATCTTTTAGGACTTCTTCATGGCGCAAGCTAGAAAATTGAGACTCTCTTTTAGATGGCATCGGAGGTCTATCAAGGCTTCAACTCGAGTGATGATGCAGTTAAATCTGGCTTAATCAAGTCAGATGGTGGCTTGCAAACTGATGTCCACACCAATTTCCCTGGGATAGAAAAAACTCAACTCTGACGAGTATGATCCACTATGGCTTTGGAATTATTCATGCTAATCTAGATCTATCTATTGCAACTTCTTTTGGGTGATCCATGTATTCTCGAATTCAGGTCGACCTTGCCATTAGACTAGATATCGCTGATATCCATGCCTTCTAGTTGACACAACCTGTTCATCTAAAATCTTATCGATGCGACCATGTTTTCTTGGAATAGTGGGTGGTGGACACTCAGGATGAGGTTCACTCTCAAGAAAAGGATCAGGCTCAAATGGATCACTAGGTATCGTTATTGGCTTTTTGTATTTTATTAGATTTGATACATTGAATGTTGAGCTTATGCCATAATCCGATGGTAAATCTACAACGTAGGCATTCAATCCTAGTTTCTTTAAGATCTTAAAAGATCCAGCTCCACGTGCATGGAGTTTCTTGATGGTTCCTGATGGAAATAATTCTGGCCTTACTTGAATCATAACATAGTCTCCCTCGGTAAAGTTATAAGATCTATGATGTGAATCTGTAAGCTGTTTATACATTTGATTGCTGATATTAATTTTATTTTTAATATGTTCATGTAGATCCTTAAGATGCTATGCAAATGATTCTACGTCTTTTGATGATCTAGCATGCCATGGTAATGGGATTAAGTCCACTGGTTTATGGGGATGATAACCATATATAACTTCAAATGGTGTCTTATCAATAGACCTATTGATAGAATCATTGTAAGCAAATTTAGCTCGGGATAGGATTAAATCTTAATTACTGACATGTTCTCCTATTAGACTTCTAAGAAGGTTCCCTAAACTCCTGTTAACTACTTCAGTCTGGCCATCAGTTTGTGGATGATATGTAGATGAGAAATTAAATTTCGTTCTTAGCAAATGTCATAAAGTTTTCTAGAAATAACTCAAGAATCTGACATCACGATCTGAAATAATGGACTTTGGTAGACCATGCAATCTCACAACCTCATCATAGTATAAGTGAGCTACTCTGGATGCATCTGAAGCTTTAGGACATGATAAAAAGTGGGCTATTTTTGAAAACCTGTTTATTACAACACAAATAGAGTCGTTCTTATGGATGGTTCAGTGCAAGCCAAGGATAAAGTCGATACTAACATCTTGCCATGGATGATTGGGGACAGGCAATGACATATACATACCAATATTTTATTTAGAATGTTTTGCTACGACACACGTACGACATTGGGCTATGATTCTTACAATATCTCTCTTCAAATTGGGCCAATAGAACTAATTTTCCACGACTTCAATTATCTTATTCCATCCAAAATATCTAGTCAGTCCTTCTGCATGTAATTTCCATACTAAAAAATCTCTTACGGATGTCTGTGGGATACACAGTCTATTATTTCTAAACAAGAATCCATCTTGAAAAACATACTAAGGTTTTTAGATGGTCTTTGTTGTAGGGTAGCGTAAATCTCTTTAAAGTCAGGATAGTCAGAATAATTTTTTCTTTAACTTTTCAAATTTCATAACTTTAATGTTAATGGCAGACAAAAGGAAGACTCTACGACTTAGAGCATCAGCAACTTGATTTGCAAATCTAGCCCTATGTTTCAGTACAAATGTATAGGATTGAAGAAATTCAACCCACTTGGCATGTCTATGGTTTAGTTTTTTTTGTGAATTTAAAAATCTAAGTACTTCATGATCCGAGTACAGGACGAACTTGAAAGACAATAGGTAATGCCTTCAAAATCTCAAAGTTTGTACTATCGCATAAAATTCTTTATTATATATAGAATATTTTTGTTTAGCCTCATTCAATTTCTCACTGAAGTATACGATAGGATGACACTCTTGAATCAAAACTCCTATTCCTACACCTGATGCGTCACATTCAACCTCAAAAATTTTATTAAAATCAGATAGTCGTAGGATAGGGATTTGAGTTATTTTATCCTTAATCTCCTGAAAAGTTCTATCAGCCGATTTTATCCACTCAAATACTTTCTTATGGATATAGTTTATGATAGGAGCCATAATTGAACTGAATCCTTTAATAAATCGATGATAAAAGATGGCTAAACCATAAAAACTTCGAACATCATGAATACTTTTAGGTACCGGCCACTCTATTATAACTTGAATCTTTTCAGGATCTATAGTTATTCCCTCAGATGTTACAACAAATCCTAAGAATACAACCCTATTGGTCATGAAAGCACATTTTTTAAGATTCACATATAAACTCTTGATTCTAAGGGTCAAACAGACTTGTCGTAAATGACTAAGATGGTCCTCTCTTATTCGACTAAAGATGAGGATATCATCAAAGTACACGACTACGAATAATCCAATAAAAGATCGCAATACCTAAGTCATAATCCTCATGAAAGTACTAGTTGCATTGGACAAGCCAAATGGCATGATCAACCACTCATATAAACCATCCTTCATTTTGAAGGTGGTCTTCCATTCATCTCCTGATTTAATTCTAACTTGATGGTAGCCACTCTTAAGATCAATCTTAGAAAAATGGTGGAACCTGCCATCATATCTAACATGTCATCCAGTCAGGGTATGGAAAATCTATATTTGATAGTGATTTTGTTGATCATCCTACTATTAATACACATCCTCCATGATCCATCTTTCTTAGGCATCAATAATACAGGCATAGCATATGGGCTCAAACTTTTCCTAATGAATCCTCTGTTTAGTAGTTCTTTAACTTGCCTTCATAACTCGGCGTGCTCAATTGGGTTCAACCTATAGTGGGACAAGTTCGGTAAGGTGGATCCAGGGACTAAGTCAATCGCATGTTGGATGTCTCGCATGGATGGCAGTTGCTCAGGTAGCTTTTCAGAAAAGACATCCTTAAATTCTTCTAAAATGGTCCCTACTTCTAGTGGGTATTCAATTTGGAGTTTCTTAGGGGACTGTTTGTAGGTTAATGCCCAAACATATGCTCCATGCTCGATCTCCTTTTTTAGGTCTTGGGCACTAATCAAATATAAGCTCTTTTTTTTATTACTCTCTTTAGATCCTTTGGATGCCTTCTTGGGTATAATCTTTGGTTGGACAGCTTTAATAGTGATTTTCTTATCCCTATCTTTAAAGCTACATGAGTTTGACCTATCAAATAATGTCACATCATGATCAAATAGCCATGGCCTCCTTAAAATAATGTTGCTATCCTCCATTGGTAGCACATTGTACCATACTTTATCTTCATATGAACTAAACTAAATGGGGAACAATCACCTTTGTGTAACAGGGATGGATGATGCATCCACCCATGAGATCTTATATGGAGTTGGGTGTTCCACAGGGACTAATCCTAGTCGGAACACGACATTAGAAGAAATTGCATTGATGCAACTTCCATTATCTAGGATAACTTTGTAGGGCTTATCTTGATACCTAATATAGGTATGAAAGATAGCCATCCTTCTCCAGTCCTCACTCTTCCTGGATTGAGCTAAGACACACCTGACAATTCTCAAACTTTTTTTAGGCTCTAGTCTCACTAGTCCTAAGATCTGTTCAGCTTTCTTGAATTCTTCGATCAGATCTAAGTCTGATTCGTATACTTCCCTCTCTTTAGATTCTATTACCTCAGGCTTGTCAGTCTCAGGTGTGTTAGATATATGTGCCCTAGAAGCCAGAATTGGCTGACACTTGTAATACACTTCTAGGGGCAAAATTGTAATTTTGACTATAATTAATGAAATGGGTTATTTTCTATCACACATGTGTATTTAGTGTCTGTGATACATCCTTTGAGTTAATGGTAATGATAATTCATATTTTCAAGAGTTGAAAATTTAAGACATGAATAATCATTATTAACTCATAAACAGCTCCCGACCATAGGATCATCACGAGGATGGTGATTGATCCGGAAGGTTGGTGTACGATCGCTTCTCTTTAGTAGATGAGTCTTGAGTCTACGGTGTGGAGACACCGGAGCGAGAGTACAGATACTCGTTAGAGAACGAGGGCACTGAGCGTGACCACCTCGAGTAGTCATTAGGGAAGTCTACCTTCTCGTCAATGACTGACTCGATGCTGCAGTAGTGTGTCTGGTTCTTTGACCTGAGATGCATCGGCAGTTCACCTTGAGGGTGTTATAGTTTGACTACACCATTACTCGGTCTCCTAGCCATATGGAACCCTGAGGTGTATGTTGGCTATAGACATGTTCATTGTAGGAACTGGATTGCATCAAGATGGAATCTATCTACCTCGGTGGTAGAGGAGCAGCCCTATGATGATCATGAGAATCAAGTCCAGAAATCCCATGGCCATGGCAGAGTGAAATAATAGAAAGAGTTTCTATTTAGATTTTCACATTGGACTCGAATCGAATGATTACATCATATGACAGAGACTAGGGTTTGACGAGTTCACCTTAACCCTAATCTGATCGGGGCTCAAGATAGAAGAACTTAATCACACAGGTAGCTGCACCAAGAGGTTCGCATTCAGCTCTGATGGGTTGCCACCATATACTGCTAGGTGTCACTGGTGGATTTTGGGAGCAATTAGAATGATTTAGATGATCGATCATTCTAGCTGTTCGAATCAGAAGAGTTCTGATCCATCGAAAGGAGTTTCGATGATGTCGATGATAGAGATCATGACATATCCCATTACCATACAGAACTGAACCTAACTGGGTCACACAAACAAAGGGTTTGAATCTGGTGATCATCAATTGAACTGATCTAGTTCAATTGATCTGAATGAGATTCAATTAGGTTCAAGGAAATCGTGCTAGCACTCGATTGAACCTAACGTTCTTCTTTTACTATCATAAATAAGTTGTCCTGACTGAGCCAAAGGAGTTTGTGCTCAATCAGAGGCCTTCATATGGTCTGACTGGAGGTTGTCCAAGTCAGAATAGGTTGTCTTATTTGTAAGACATTACCTGCCATTTTTGGTCACCTGCCATTTCTTGTTCTTTGACTTTGGTCAAAAGTCTACCTTTGACTGGTCAAACGTTGACCATTGACCCTTTGACTTTTGACCACATGTCATGCACCTATTGGAGAGCTGGTGGGGGCTTGTCCCCCTGCCAGAACCTGGCAAGGAGAAGGGCGCACGCCAAGGGTGGCGTGAGCCCAAGTAGGAGGCGCCTAGGAGTCCTTGTTGGACAAGGACTCCACCTCCCTTTTGGATTCCAATCAGAGTTCTACTAAGAATCCAGTTTGACTGGTCTTAGGCGCCCTCTAAGGAGGAATCCAGGGGTCTCTATTCCAACCAATCAGATTTAGATCTGATTTCACAAAGGGTTGTGATTGGTTGAGAGGAAGAGGAGTTGGATCACAAGAGGTCTATAAATAAGACCCTGCGCCCAACCCTAATCCTAAAGTGAATGAGATTTCCCATGCCCCAAGGCTGCCTCTCCCCTCCTCCTCCATGCCATAGCTTCTTCTCCCCTTGCTCTCCACGTCCAAAAGGTGTTTTGGATTTAGTTTGGTGCGATTCAGATCAAGGAAAGGCGATCAAAAGCAAGAAGGCTGCGCTGCTGCAAAAGGACGACTGCAGATCTTCAAAAGAGTTTTGAAGATCCTCCAGATCAGATCCAGATCTGATTTTTGGAGGTGTGATAGAGAAGAAGAGGATCTCCAGATCCAACCCGAGTGGATACCGGTAGAGGCCAGGCGCTTGCGTGGCTAAGATCCAGAACCTTCCGCTGCAATCAGGATCATCTACAGGGTAATAGGATTACCCAAATCAGGTAAATTAAATTTGATTTAATTTATCTTATTTTATTTTATTTATTAAAATAATAAGAATCAGATCTGAAACATATCAAGATCTGATTGAGATCAAGAGAAAAATTTTTGAAATATATCTCTTGATCTAATCAGATCTGGACGAACCTGGACCGGGAAATCAGGATTTCCCTTCAACTGGTATCAGAGCCATGGTTCTAAAATTGTTTAGATCTGATTTTAATTTTATTTTAATTAGAAAATAAAGTGATTTCAGATGTCACATGAGATGTGATCAGATCTGAAATCAGAAAAAATTAAAATTAAATGATTTGGATCTAAGAACATGAAGATATGCATGACTAGTTCTAGAATAGAATAGTTCTATAGAATAGTTTTGCATGTCTTTGATTTAATCTGATTAAATCATATTTTAGATCTTCTTATTTACTATTTTCTGATATTATAAGTGTTATAATAACATCTGATAAACAGCAAATAAAAATTATTTAATTTTAAATATCATATGAGATATGATAGATGCATGACTAGACTAGTTGTAGAATAGTTCTACATAATTGTCTAGATTAGAATTTATTTTGATTAGATCAATTTAAATCTAATTTTTTAGATTATTATGTGATAATTTAGATCTGAAAACATGCATGAATTGATACATGAGATGTATGCAAAATATGCCTTGATTAGATCTAAATTTGTATATGAGATATATGATATAGATCTATAACTGTTTTGTAGATTTACATGTTCCTGATTAAGGCGTTCCTCTTGGCCGTCCGGTCATAAGAACGAAGAAGGGTTTAAAGGCCCTCTCTTCCCATTCGATGGGGTGTTCTTATGACGTGTAGGGGTGCTGCGTGTTCGTCCTTAATCAGAAACCCAAAACTTACTTTCTGCAAAACCCTAGATCCTGAAACCCTAGGATTTATTGTGCATATTTTGTTTATGAACCCAACTTAATTAAGAATTAAGTTTATGGAATATTAATTAGGTCTAAAATTGAGAATTTCAGATCTAAGACATATTCATAATACTGGGTTCGGGCTTGGGTAGCTCAATTAGGTCTAAGCGGTTGATCAAACCGAATCAAGAGTTGGTTAGATGGGATCAACAATGCTTAAATTGACCAGCCTAATAGGATTAAGTCTGGGTCAAGATCGAGTCACGATCAAGCAAGACCTAATTAGGCTCAGAGGTTAGAGTCTGGATTGTAGGCTAACCCAATTGGTTCTGACTCAACAATTTGGTGTCTAAGGTAAGTTTGGCACAGACGACCGACTGGTTTTTAATTGGAAGCTACTCGACCTGAATGCGTTCTTGTGCGAGTTAACGGCATATTCCTTCCACCGGTCTCACTTACCTGGCCATATCTGTTGACACAGTTCTGATC
This sequence comes from Cocos nucifera, assembly GCA_006176705.1. Taxonomy (NCBI): domain Eukaryota; kingdom Viridiplantae; phylum Streptophyta; class Magnoliopsida; order Arecales; family Arecaceae; genus Cocos; species Cocos nucifera. The sequence goes on along the minus strand of QRFJ01002470.1, from coordinate 130,273 downwards.
TGAGGTGGTCAATAATCCGAGCTGACCCATGCCACTAGGTTAGTCATAATTGTTATGACTAAGCCAAGTCTAGTTTAATGAGACCTGAATCAATTCTCCCTAAGAAAAGATTAAGTCCGAGGTCTTCCACCATTGTAGACGTGCGGGCCCTTCCCGGGGTTGATTGTTCTCGGCTGGATACAGTGGCTCAGTTGCACCGGGAAGATGCAACCATGTCTATTAGGCATTGGATGCTATGGGCTGGAGGATGAGTTGGGCTCAATATTCCGGATACGGTGAGAGACTCCAATTAGGAACCCAGTCTATGCAAATGGTGGGTCTGACTTAACTAAGGAGTGGATCAATATTCCGGATACGGTGAGATTCATGAATTAGAGACCAAGTTTGGGTGCACCATGATTAGAGAATCATTGAACAAGAGTTGTTCACTCATTGGCTAACCCATCACCAATAACTGTTAGGTGAGGTGATGAGTCAGTTGGTGAGACCGCACCACCCACTAGAAATCATCAATCGCGGAGATTTTCGCATCTCTACAGAGGGAGTGTAGGGATCCGAGAAAATAGTGGGAGCTAATTTGTTTAAAAATAAAATTCCCTAAACAAATTGGTCAAGTCAAAATTACAGTATCTAACTAGAATCTTTGACTCTCTACAGGAAAATGTCTGCGTCCAACCCACTGGCACGTATCCTAGACACACATAGACTGACTGGACCCAATTATAAAGATTGGCTCAGGAACTACAAAATTGTTTTGGGTTCAGAGAAGTTAACACATGTTTTGGACCAGGACCCTCCCACCTTACCAGCTCGTCCATCCACTGAACAGAGAGCGTCTCTGGAAAAATGGATTGACGAAGACAATAAGGCCAGATACTACATGTTGGGCTCGATGTCTGATGAGCTCCAGCGCCAACATGAAGATATCGGGACTGCTCGCCAAATGTTGGCTCACCTGCAGGAGATGTTTGGTGAACAGAGTCGCGCAGCCAAATATCAAGTCACGAAATGACTTTTTAAGGCTAAGATGCGTGATGGGCAGTCAGTCCAAGATCACTGTCTGACAATGATCAAGGACATGGAAGAGCTTGAGAAGCTCGGTGTGAAGTTGGACTTGGATTTGCAGAACGATATTATTCTGCAATCCTTGACTGATGCATATGGGCAATTCATCATGAATTACCACATGCATAAACTTCAAAATTCCTTGGCCGAGTTGATGAATATGCTGGTTACCGCTGAGCTTTCTATGAAAGGTTCTAAAGGCTCAGTTCTTGCTATGGAACGGACTTCTTCCAAAAGAAAGTCTTATGGAAAGAAAAAGAAGTCTGTGAAAAAGCAAAAGGTAGAAGGATCAAAGAAGAAGAAGGCAGAATCCGAAGAAAAAGGCCGATGGCAAAGGAAAGTGTTTCCATTGCAACAGCGACGGCCATTGGAAGCGGAACTGCCCTACTTACCTGGCCACCCTAAAGAACAAGAAGGAAGGTCCTTCTGGAGGTATGCTCGTTATTCGAGCAAAATGTGAATGCCAAACGACCTAGGGAATAGCAAGAGTCCAAACGATAGATTATCTATTATGGCACCTGAGATTAGGTTATGTGATCATTCTTTATAGCAGAAGATAGGATTAACAAATTGGAGAAAAATGGGCTATTGAGTCCATTGACTTTTGAGTCATATCCAACTTGTGAATCTTGTCTTCAAGGCAAAATGACTAAACTCCCTTTTGTTGGACATGGGGAGAGGGCCACAGATCTCCTTGCCCTAGTACATACTGATGTGTGCGGCCCATTCGATGTGCCGGCTAGAGGCAATTTTGTCTACTTCATTACCTTTACCGATGATCTGTCTAGGTATGGGTATGTGTATCTTATGAGACATAAGTCTGAAGCCTTTGAAAAGTTCAAAGAATTCAGACATGAAGTAGAAAAACAAACTGGAAAACCCATTAAGGTTCTTCGATCAGATCGAGGAGGTGAATACCTTAGCCGGGAATTCCTAGACTATCTTAAGGAAAATGGCATAGTCTCTCAATGGACTCCACCAGGAACACCTCAACTCAACGGGGTTTCAGAACGGAGAAATCGGACTCTATTGGATATGGTTCGATCCATGATGAGCTTCACAGACCTCCCAGATTTTCTTTGGGGACATTCATTATTAACTTCAATCTATTTACTGAATAGGGTTTCCTCTAAAACCGTTCCTACCACACCGTATGAGATATGGCACGGTAAGAAACCAAGTCTGAGTCATCTCAGAATTTGGGGTTGTCCGGCTTATGTCAAAAGACAACAAGCGGACAAGTTAGAGTTTAGGTCCTTTAGAGCTCGATTCATAGGATATCCTAAAGAGTCATTAGGATACTATTTCTACATTCCAGAAGACCACAATGTGATTGTGAGTCGACATGCCATATTTCTTGAAAAATAGTTTATTCAAGATAGTGGCATTGGAAAGCAGATTAAGCTTGATGAGAAAGTCTCACAAGTAGAACGAGCTAAGGACCAAGTGGAACCAAATCAGGTTGAGCCAATAAGAACACTACCTCCTCCACCTCGTAGATCGGAAAGAGTTTCCCGTCCCCCTGAAAGATACTTAGGTATTATTTCAGAGGATATAGAGGAAATGTTCCTCATAGGTAATGGTGCTCATGGTGATGATCCCAAAACCTACAACGAGGCGATATCAGATATCGACTTCCGAGAAATGGCTTGAGGCAATGAAGTCAGAAATTGACTCGATGCACTCAAACCAAGTCTGGACCTTGGTAGATCCACCAGAAGGTATAGTACCTATTGGGTGTAAATGGATCTTCAAGAGAAAGATTGGTGCAGATGGGAATGTGGAGACATTCAAGGCTAGACTGGTGGCAAAAGGTTATAGTCAACGTGAAGGCATTGACTATCAGGATACCTTTTCCCCAGTAGCTATGCTAAAATCCATCCGCACATTGCTTGCTGTTGCAGCCTATTTCGATTATGAAATATGGCAAATGGACGTGAAAACGGCATTCCTAAATGGATATCTTGAGGAAGATATCTATATGGAACAGCCGCTAGGTTTCACATCCAGTGATACTGATCACAAGGTTTGCAAGCTGCAAAGGTCCATATATGGACTTAAGCAAGCATCTCGGAGCTGGAACACTCGTTTCAATGATGTGATCAAAAAGTTTGGTTTCATCAAAAATGAAGAGGAACCATGTGTTTTCAAAAGGGTCAGTGGGAGCGCTGTTGTCTTCCTCGTATTGTACGTGGATGACATCCTCCTTATTGGGAATGATATTCCCATGTTGACATCAGTCAAGATGTGGTTGTCTAAGGAATTCTCCATGAAAGACCTAGGTGAAGCATCCTTTATTCTAGGAATTAAGGTCTATAGGGATAGACCGAATAGGATGCTAGGACTTTCACAGAAGATGTACATAGAGGAAGTACTAAAGAGGTTTAGTATGGAAAACTCTAAGAGGGGATTAATACCCTTCAGACATGGTATTCATCTTTCCAAGAAGATGTGCCCCAGCACACCTGAGGAAATAGAATGCATGAGCAAGATCCCTTATGCTTCTGCAATAGGGAGCCTCATGTATGCCATGCTATGTACACGACCTGATATAGCCCATGCTGTGAGTGTCACAAGCAGATATCAGTCAAATCCAGGTGAAGAACACTGGACTTCTGTGAAATGTATCCTTAAGTACTTGAGAAGAACTAAGGATATGATGTTGGTCTTTGGTAATGGAGAACTCCAAGTTCAGGGATACACAGACTCGGACTTCATGTCCGATATAGATGATCGAAAGTCGACATCTGGAAGTCTGTTTGTGTGCAATGGTGGAGCTGTCAGCTGGAAGAGTTCCAAGCAAACTGTGATAGCAGATTCCACCATGGAAGCAGAATATATAGCTGCATCAGAGGCTGCAAAGGAAGCATTCTGGTACAAGAAGTTTGCTGCAGAAATTGGAGTAATGCCATCAGATGCCATTCCTCTTTACTGCGACAACAATGGCGCCATAGCCCTTGCTAAGGAGCCGAGGTCTCACCAGAAGTCCAAGCACATTGAGCGGCGATACCATCTCATCCGCGATTACCTTGAGAAAGGTTACGTTGAGGTCAAGAGAGTCAACTCCACAGATAATGTGGCAGACCCACTTACAAAGCCGTTGGGCCAGCAGAAGATCGAAGCCCACCTTGAGAAGATGGGACTTAGACTTGTAGCCAATTGGCTTTAGGACAAGTGGGAGATTGTTAGATATATGTGCCCTAGAAGCCAGAATTGGCTGACACTTGTAATACACTTCTAGGGGCAAAATTATAATTTTGACTATAATTAATGAAAATGGGTTATTTTCTATCACACATGTGTATTTAGTGTCTGTGATACATCCTTTGAGTTAATGGTAATGATAATTCATATTTTCAAGAGTTGAAAATTTAAGACATGAATAATCATTATTAACTCATAAACATGCTCCCGACCATAGGATCATCACGAGGATGGTGATTGATCCGGAAGGTTGGTGTACGATCGCTTCTCTTTAGTAGATGAGTCTTGAGTCTACGGTGTGGAGACACCGGAGCGAGAGTACAGGTACTCGTTAGAGAACGAGGGCACTGAGCGTGACCACCTCGAGTAGTCATTAGGGAAGTCTACCTTCTCGTCAATGACTGACTCGATGCTGCAGTAGTGTGTCTGGTTCTTTGACCTGAGATGCATCGGCAGTTCACCTTGAGGGTGTTATAGTTTGACTACACCATTACTCGATCTCCTAGCCATATGGAACCCTGAGGTGTATGTTGGCTATGACATGTTCATTGTAGGAACTGGATTGCATCAAGATGGGATCTATCTACCTCGGTGGTAGAGGAGTAGCCCTATGATGATCATGAGAATCAAGTCCAGAAATCCCATGGCCATGGTAGAGTGAAATAATAGAAAGAGTTTCTATTTAGATTTTCACATTGGACTCGAATCGAATGATTACATCATATGACAGAGACTAGGGTTTGACGAGTTCACCTTAACCCTAATCTGATCGGGGCTCAAGATAGAAGAACTTAATCACACAGGTAGCTGCACCAAGAGGTTCGCATTCAGCTCTGATGGGTTGCCACCATATACTGCTAGGTGTCACTGGTGGATTTTGGGAGCAATTAGAATGATTTAGATGATCGATCATTCTAGCTGTTCGAATCAGAAGAGTTCTGATCCATCGAAAGGAGTTTCGATGATGTCTATGATAGAGATCATGACATATCCCATTACCATACAGAACTGAACCTAACTGGGTCACACAAACAAGGGTTTGAATCTGGTGATCATCAATTGAACTGATCTAGTTCAATTGATCTGAATGAGATTCAATTAGGTTCAAGGAAATCGTGCTAGCACTCGATTGAACCTAACGTTCTTCTTTTACTATCATAAATAAGTTGTCCTGACTGAGCCAAAGGAGTTTGTGCTCAATCAGAGGCCTTCATATGGTCTGACTGGAGGTTGTCCAAGTCAGAATAGGTTGTCTTATTTGTAAGACATTACCTGCCATTTTTGGTCACCTGCCATTTCTTGTTCTTTGACTTTGGTCAAAAGTCTACCTTTGACTGGTCAAACGTTGACCATTGACCCTTTGACTTTTGACCACATGTCATGCACCTATTGGAGAGCTGGTGGGGGCTTGTCCCCCTGCCAGAACCTGGCAAGGAGAAGGGCGCACGCCAAGGGTGGCGTGAGCCCAAGTAGGAGGCGCCTAGGAGTCCTTGTTGGACAAGGACTCCACCTCCCTTTTGGATTCCAATCAGAGTTCTACTAAGAATCCAGTTTGACTGGTCTTAGGCGCCCTCTAAGGAGGAATCCAGGGGTCTCTATTCCAACCAATCAGATTTAGATCTGATTTCACAAAGGGTTGTGATTGGTTGAGAGGAAGAGGAGTTGGATCACAAGAGGTCTATAAATAAGACCCTGCGCCCAACCCTAATCCTAAGTGAATGAGATTTCCCACGCCCCAAGGCTGCCTCTCCCCTCCTTCTCCACGCCATAGTCTCTTCTCCCCTTGCTCTCCACGTCCAAAAGTGTTTTGGATTTAGTTTGGTGCAATTCAGATCAAGGAAAGGCGATCAAAAGCAAGAAGGCTGTGCTGCTGCAAAAGGACGACTGCAGATCTTCAAAAGAGTTTTGAAGATCCTCCAGATCAGATCCAGATCTGATTTTTGGAGGTGTGATAGAGAAGAAGAGGTTCTCCAGATCCAACCTGAGTGGATACCGGTAGAGGCCAGGCGCTTGCGTGGCTAAGATCCAGAACCTTCCGCTGCAATCAGGATCATCTACAGGGTAATAGGATTACCCAAATCAGGTAAATTGAATTTGATTTAATTTATCTTATTTTATTTTATTTATTAAAATAATAAGAATCAGATCTGAAACATATCAAGATCTGATTAAGGTCAAGAAAAAATTTTTGAAATATATCTCTTGATCTAATCAGATCTGGACGAACCTGGATCGGGAAATCAGGATTTCCCCTTCAAGGTGTGGGTTCATCGAAAAAAAGGGCACGGGTAGGGCACTGAGTTGCTACATGATCAAATCCTTGACACCTAAAGCATCTCATGACTCGATCCCTCTCCTAAAATACTCTTACCCTTTTCTTCTTTCCTTGTCGGTGGATTAGGGGTTGGATTTTAGGGTCTTCGAGTAGGGGTTTGACTTGGTCCTGGTCTAGGTCCTGAGGGTATTGATCGAACAGACTCGGTCCTTTAAACTATTGGATGATGGTACCTTTCAGCATCCTGGGCTATCTGGTATGCATGATCTAGAGTCATAACTTCACGCAAATAAAGCTCACGCTGCAGTTCCTCACATAGCCTGGCTCTAAATCTAGAAAGGGTCATAAGTCTATCCTCGTTAACACCACACTGCATCTGGAATTTATCGAATTTGGCTATATATTTTGATATGGATCGGTTACCTTGGGTTAGTCATTGCCACTAGTCCATCAGTCACTGCTTATAAGATACAGGTAGGTACTTCTCTCATAGTTTCTCCTTCATCTCTATCCATGTCTCTATAGGTTCATGCCTATGGTGTTCAATCAAGATCTGAACATTGTGCCAATACAGCTTGGCCTGACTTGATAATTTTATCTTAGCATACTGAATCTTCTTACCTTCAGTCATATCGTACCACTCAAAAAAGTGGTCCATTACCCGCTTTTCAGTCTAAATATTCTTTTGGGTCTAAATGCCCATCAAAGCTAGGTGCATCCATTTTTGTACTCCTTACTATTCGATCATCTAGGTCAATAGGTTCATGTTGAGGTCGACCTTCTAGACGTTGACCTACTTGTAGACCTAACCTTAAACCTTGAGGTGGGATTTGCTTAGTCTGGACTAAAGGCACTAGCGGGGTCTCTGAGTTTAATTCTGCAGTACGATTCCTTTGAGTATCCTCTAAGTCTCCTATTCTTTGGCCATAATTCTGCACCAGATGGGTCAAGTTGTCTAGTCTCTCTAGAATGGCCTCCATCATAGGATTACCACTTGGACCTAGTTGATCTGACATGGATGGGTACTCAGTTTTAGCTCAAGTATGCATGTAATATAATAAATCTAAGGGTTACCTAGACCTAAAGTTTGATGTGCAACAAATCGAACAAAGCACGAACTGAATCTATTGCCCAATTCTGTCAACCAGCCAGGTAAGGAGTGTAGTCATGGGAGGCTCTCCTTGCTCTTGCAAGGACCTAATTAGAGAACCACGAGCTAGCTTTGACATTTGCCTCTTTACCGCTTGCCTTAGACATCGATTTCGAGAGTGGATTGCAGACTCAACTCATACTAAGTCTCAACGAATCACACGAACTGACTTAGTTGAATCTTAGGACTGATGTTTAATTAGTTTTAAATTAAAGTTTAGGTTCTAAGATGTAAGTTAGTGGTTTGTGGGCTAAGGAAAGATGATGAAATTCCCACCTTATCTTATAATAGTGGGTATGCTCTTAATTAAGTTATGAACAGTGCAATGCAACACAATCAGAATTTCAGCAGAATAAGTTCAAATTTATGGGTCAAATTCATAAATGATCTTAATCTTAGCCTAGGATCAAATAATTAGGATTTGAATCTCTATAATCTAGTTTTCAACTGATGCGTGCTAATTTATTGCTATGGCAAGTGCACCAGTCGATCAAGTAATAAAGTGAATGAGTAGAGTATCGTCCCTAGAGGATTGGAAAATAAGTACTGAAAAGCTCTTTCCTATGCTTTATTTAGAAGATCGATTTATGAGAATAAGAAATTAAAGAACAAAATAATAAAATAATTAAAAATTTTAAGAAAATAGAGAGAGTGTAATTATTAAGATTTTAAACTCAAGAGCAATGTGTTACTAAGGCAATCGGTTCACCAACTCAGTCAATATAATATTCAGGTTATTAGATTAATTTTATTTCAGGTGACGGTGGAGTCTCCTAATTTATTCACTATCCTTTGGTCCAGGCATAGCAAAACTATCAATATTTATTAATTATTCTTTGGTTCAGCTGTAATTTAAATAAATATTAATGTATTAAGTTTTGTGAAACTCTCTAATTAAAATACGCTGCGTCCAAAGTGCACTAAAATTCCTGCATGCATATGAATTCTAATTTGATTCATAATATAAGGTATATAATCAAGAAGCACATAGATGTACTTGGTCTGTAACATCTTTGTTCATCAGATCAATTAGAAGATAGCCAATAATCTAAAAGCATTAAGATCAGATTTATATACTCCTCATGAATAAAATTTAAAATTTAAAATAAATCATACTGAATATTACATCAAAAGAGTGGCTATACCTTAGCCTTAGTAAAAAAAAATTTAGTTCATGATAACAAGTTCAAAAATAGCAAATAAAATAAAAAGCATAGAGAAATTAGATTGTTTGATTGCTAAAATTGATTGTCCGTTGCTCTTGGTATGGAGAACTTGGTGAAGAAGAAGAAGCTCCTTGATCGATGTCTTGATTGTCAGAAGAAAAACTCTTTTCTTTCTCTCACAAATCTCTCTTTGTTTTCTACCTTTTTCTCTTTTTTTCTCTCTGACTTCTCCTCCTTTTTCACTTTTTCTCTCTTATTTTTCTTCTATTTTTTTTCTCTCTTACTTCTCTTCTTTTTTTTTTCTTCAGCAATAGTAGATTTTATAAGCTGAGAAATTGATTCTTCCCCAGAATGCTTTAAAAATTAGGTTTAAAACTCTCAAAACAACTCAAATTAGGATTCTAGATGATTTTGACCATTGGATGTTGATCAAACGGTCCAAAAATCACTTAAAAATCCTTTAAAATATCCCAGATCAAGTCAAAATTCATGCTAGCCATTGGATCAAGCATTAGATTGAATCTGGGCTGTTCGATCATGCACAAAGAAGGCTTCTGATCTTTAGTTTAATATCAGGATGAATCTCAGCTATTGGATCTCGATCGGGAACTACGGATGCCGTTCGTCAGTGCATTCTTTTCGACCATCCGATCAAATCTCAGTGAAAGGTGCCCATTGGATCAGACAAAATTTCCAAATTGCCCTCTATAGACCATGCGCGAGCTCAGTGTTGCATGGACTGCCGCATTCTTCAGCCAATCGGAGCGCGCTTCTTCATATGAAAATTTTCGAAATGCCCTCAAGTCGGTTCACCGTGCGTCATGAAAAATGCTAACATCATCTTGACATCAGCACTGCATCGACGGGTTGGTCTGCTGATGCGGTCAAACCAGGTGGTTTGCTGAGCCGGTTCTCTGAACCGATTTGAATTGGAACCAATTTTTTTTTTTTTGAAATTTAATTTTGAACTCGTTTGAAGTCCATTTTGCTTGAAATTTATTTCATCTGAACCAGAAAAATAAGATCTTCACATTGGTGGCCTTCTTTTCTGCATAATATTAATAAAAGTATCAATTTCAAAAGAAATAGATTAATTTATTTTATAATTTAATACTTTTATTAGTATATTTTTACCACTTATCACACCCTCCCAACTTAGTCATTGCTAGTCCCTTAGCAATATTTTATTTAATACCATGTTTCAATAAGATTATCCATCACAAAGATAAAATCTAGGACTTAAGGTCAAAAAGTTTAGAAAATACTGCTAATTAAGCATTGAGCTTCAGAAGCAAATTTTTCAGTCAATACAATTAAAAACTTTCTTAGAGTACATCAAAGATCTATAGCACTTGTATGTTCGTGATGACTAACTTTAGCATTTCAGTATTAAATTAAAAGAACAAAAGTATCCTCTCTTATCACCTATTTTGGTCAATTTTCTATACATTCTCAATTTTATACTCATGAATTAAGGTAGCTTTCACACTGCCCTTTTTTTTTTTTTACTGTGCTGAGCATCCTGGCCTTTCCTTCACCATTTTACGTGAATTTTCATACTTGACCTAGGTGCAGAGACCCAGTTACTAGGCTTTGGGCAATCCACATATACTCTATCTTTTGCACTTTATTTTTAGGCAGGTAGCTCTTTCCTTAAATTCAAGTTTCTTTTGATTAGAATGTATATTAATTATCAATTTTCAGTGATAATTGAATCCTCAGTTGGCCTTATAATCAATACCTACTTTGCCTTGTTAGTGTGCATGTGCAATTAGAAGTGCTAATAGTCTTTTAATGACCTAAGTAGGCTGCTAAAAGTTGACCAACTAATCTACTTCTTTAACTCGTTACATTCATTAGCAAATAATTCTATCTTTTATCACTTATCCAGTCTATCTTGCTCAAGATTTTCTTCTTGACACATATTTTTTTTTTATTATTATTATTATTTTATTTTTTTACTACCCTAACTTATTCTACATTGTCTTAAAGGAGAAAGAAAAATAAAGGGTGCAATAAAGGATAGGAAGGAATACACCTGATTTGGTTCAGTCTGGTTCTTTGGAGCTTTGAAAATTTTGCTTGAGCTTCTCATTGATTTTTCTTGCAAAATTGAAAATACACACCAAAGCAGTAAAAGAGCAATAACAAATTACTAAAAAATAAAAGAAAAAAAAATGATCAAAACTAAAAAGAAAAGAAACAACCTATCTAGTAGTTCTGATTTATAGTCTTCAGCTTGACTTTCTTTGAGTTCTAAAGTTGAATCAATCTGGTGCCACTTCAATTGGAATACTTTCATGTTTGATCGAGTCCTCTTTCAATTGGACATTGCTAGCTTTTATAGTCTCAAACCTATTTTCTATAGAATTCTCATATACTGAATTGTCAATAATATCAATTAGAAAATAAGTTTGATTATCATCAGGATGTTTAGTATCTTTGAAAACATTAAAAGTAACTTGTTCATCTTGGATTCTAAGAATTAATTTTTCTTGTTGAACATCTATTAAAGCTCTTCCAGTAGCTAAAAAGGGTCTCCCTAAAATAAGGGGTACATCATAATCTTCTTCCATATCAAGAACAATAAAATCAACAGAAAAAATAAACTTGTTTACCTTTACCAAGACATCCTCCACTATACCTCTTGGATATTTAATGGATCTATCGGCTAATTGAAGAGTAATAGTGGTAGGCTTTCGGTTCTCCTAGACCCAGCTTTCTGAAAATAGAAAAAGGCATGAGATTAATACTTGCTCCTAAATCACATAAAACTTTATCAAAACTACAATCACCAATAATGCAGGGGATAGTAAAACTTCCCTGGATCTTTTAGCTTCTGTGGTAATTTATTTTGAAGTATTGCTGAGCATTCTTCATTCAAATTTATTCTCTCATGCTCCTTCAGCTTTTTCTTATTTGTTAGAATTTCTTTGAGAAACTTGGCATACCTGGGCATTTGAGTAATAGCATCTACAAAAGGAATATTAATATGTAAATTCTTTAAAATTTTGAAAAAGTTAGAAAATTTCTTATCTGGATGCTGTATTTGTCTCTCTGGGAATGGTAGTGGCGGCACGTAGGGCTTCACATTTGGATCGGCAAACCGTATACCTGGAGACCATCCATCTGCTGGTTGTTTTGGTGACTGACGAATTTTAGTTGATGGTTCCTTATTTGTAGTTGGCTCTTCAGTCTCTTTCTTCTGATGTGGCTCCTCCAGCTTTGTACCACTTCTTAGGGTGATAGCATTGACTTGCTCCCTTGGATTGGTCTCCATGTTGCTGGGCAAGGATCCCTGAGGTCTCTCGGAGAGATTATCTTAGCCATTTGACCTATTTGCATCTCCAAGTTTCGAATTGCTGCTGCTTGGTCCTGCCTAAGTTTGGCTTCCAAATTTTTTATAGTTGCTTCTTGGTTTTGCATAAATTTGACCATCAGCTCTTCCATGTTGGACTTCTTTTCAGGTACTTGGAATCCCCAGGGGTGGCTGTTGTGCTGCATTTTGATTGCTCCATGAGAAATTTGGGTGCTGCCTCCACCCTTGATTGTATGTGTTGGAGTAGGGATTGTTTTATTGCGGCCTGAAAAAATTACCAACATAATTAGCTGTATCAGTTATTTTAGCAAAAGGATTACCTGTCTGGCAATTGCTCGTATCGTGTCCTCCTCCACACAGGTCATAAGTGATGCTCTGAACATGCATAGCTGTTTCCCTTTAAGTTGTTGACTTCGGCTCTAAGGGCTGCAATTTCAGCTAGTAAGGTTGGCACGCAATCTACTCCCTGCACAGCTGCTAGGTCTTTTTGGCATCATGCATTCTGTCTACCAACTGATAGCTATTTGATGCCATCTCATCGATCAGATCGAAAGGCTTCTTCCTCCATTTTTCGGGTTAATGGTTCCTCCTGCTGCTGCATCAATCATAGAACGATTAGTAGGAGATAAACCATTATAGAAAGTTTGTACCTGAAGCCATACGGGTAGTTGATGATGTGGACATCTCCTCAGCAGTTTCTTGAAAATGCTCCCAAGCCTCATATAGTGTCTCCATGTCCATCTGCATAAAAGAAGTGATATCGTTGCGCATCTTGGCAGTCTTGGAAGGTGGAAAGTACTTGGCTAAGAATTTTTGGGCTAGGACATCCCAAGTTGTGATAGAACCTGTAGGAAGAGAATGAAGCCAACTCTTTAGCTTTGTCCCGTATAAAGAGAAAGAAAATAACCTTAATCTAATAGCATCATCCGACACCCCATTAATTTTAAAAGTATCACAAAGTTCAAGAAAATTAGAAATATGGGCATTCGGATCATCATGCACGTGTCCACTGAATTGGATAGTTGATTGAATCATCTGGATCATCGTCGATTTTATTTCGAAGTTGTTTGCTCGTACAGGCGGTCTCCTGATGCTCGAAGCTGCATCGGCTATAGATGGTGTGATGTAATCATTTAATGGATGATGTACTGGTCGAATAGCTTCATGCTGTCCTTCGATCGCCATATCCAATCCTAGATTGATGTCGTTAGGATCTTCAGCTGCCATGTTTCTTTCTTGTTGTAGTCTTCTAATGGTTCTTTCAATTTCTGGATCTAAAGATAGTAAGTTACTATGTCCAGTACGTGTCATGCACTAACATTTTTTTTTTTAAAAAAAATAATAAAAATTAAAAATAAAATTCTAAAGTAAAGCTAGGATCAAAATTTTAATATTATTTTAGACACAATCCCCGACAACAGGTGCCAAAAACTTGATGCGTGCTAATTTATAGCTATGGCAAGTGCACCAGTCGATCAAGTAATAAAGTGAATGAGTAGAGTATCATCCCTAGAGGATTGAAAAATAAGTACTGAAAAGCTCTTTCCTATGCTTTATTTAGAAGATCGATTTATGAGAATAAAAAATTAAAGAATAAAATAAAAAATAATTAAAAATTTTAAGAAAATAGAGAGAGTGTAATTATTAGGATTTTAAACTTCAAGAGCAATATGTTACTAAGGCAATCAGGTTCACCAACTCAGTCAATACAATATTCAGGTTTATTAGATTAATTTTATTTCATGTGATGGTGGAGTCTCCTAATTTATTCACTATCCCTTTGGTCCAGGCATAGCAAAACTATCAATATTTATTAATTATCCTTTGGTCCAGATGTAATTTAAATAAATATTAATGCATTAAGTTTTGTGAAACCCTCTAATTAAAATATGCTGCATCCAAAGTGCACTAAAATTTTTGCATGCATATGAATTCTAATTTGATTCATAATACAAGGTATATAATCAAGAAGCAATAACATAGATGTACTTGGTCCGTAACATCTATGTTCATCAGATCAATTAGAAGATGGCCAGTAATCTAAAAGCATTAAGATCAGATTTATATACTCCTCATGAATAAAATTTAAAATTAAAAATAAATCACACTGAATATTGCATCAAAAGAGTGGCTATACCTTAGCCTTAGTAAAAAAAAATTTAGTTCATGATAACAAGTTCAAAAATAGCAAATAAAATAAAAAGCATAGAGAAATTAGATTGTTTGATTGCTGAAATTGATTGTCCATTGCTCTTGGTATGGAGAACTTGGTGAAGAAGAAGAAGCTCCTTGATCGATGTCTTGATTGTCGAAAGAAAAATCCTTTTTTTTCTCTCACAAATCTCTCTTATTTTTCTATCTTTCTCTCTTTTTTTTCTCTCTAACTTCTCTTCCTTTTTCTCTTTTTATCTCTTATTTCTCTTCTTTTTTTTTTCTCTCTTACTTCTCTTCTTTTTTTTCTTTGGCAACAGCAGGTTTTATAGGCTAAGAAATCGATTCTTCCCCAAAATTCTTTAGAAATTAGGTTTAAAACTCTCAAAACAACTCAAATTTGGATTCTAGATGATTTTGACCATTGGATGTTGATCAAATGGTCCAAAAATTACTTAAAAACCTTTTAAAATATCCTAAATCAAGTCGAAATTCATGCCAGCCGTTGGATCAAGCATTAGATTAAATCTGGGCCATTCGATCAGGCACAAAGAAGGCTTCTGATCTTTAGTTTAACGTCGGGATAAATCTCAGCCATTGGATCTCGATTGGGAGCTGCGGATGCCATTCGTCAGTGCATTCTTTTCGGCCGTTCGATCAAATCTCAATGAAAGGTGCCCATTGGATCAGACAAAATTTTCAAATTGCCCTCTGTAGATCATGCGTGAGCCCAGTGTTGCATGGACCGCCGCATTCTTTAGCCAATCAGAGTACGCTTCTTCATGTAAAATTCTCAAAATGCCCTCAAGTCGGTCCACCATGCGCCGTAAAAAATGCTGACATCAGCCTACCGTCAGTGCTGCATCAGTGGGTGGGTCTGCTGATGCGGTCAAACCAGGTGGTCTGCTGAGTTGATTTTCTGGACCAATTTGAACTGGATCAATTTTTTTTTTTTGAAATTTAATTTTGGGCTCATTTGAAGTCCATTTTATCTAAAATTTATTTTATCTGAACCAGAAAAATAAGATCTTCACATTGGTGGCCTTCTTTCCTACATAAAATTAATAAAAATATCAATTTCTAAAGAAATAGATTAATTTATTTTATAATTTAATATTTTTATTAGTATATTTTTACTGCTTATCACTAGCAAAATAAGTTTTATGATTTTTGAGTTTTCATATAATAAATTATGAATTTTCTTCTACTACCTATATAGAATAGAATTCTGTACGCGAATAATAGGGTTTTCTGATAGTTTTGGAAAACAAAATGATAGAATTTTGAAGAGAAATTTCAGGAGGGGTTTTTGTCAAATAAGATTTCTCAAATAGTAAAAATTATATTTTTTTGATTTTTTTATAATTAAAAATAAATTTTTCAAGGACTGCTGTATGAAATAGAAAATAATATAGAATGCAAAATCTAATCAAAATCTAGTGCTCTGATACCAAATCTGATATGGGACGGATATGCGGATGAAGACGTAACTAATTTTTTTTATATTTTTTATTTATTTTTAATAATTAAAATGATAAACAGAAGCAAATCTAATAAGATCTAAACTTTCAAGGAAGAAAAGTATTGATTAAAGCAAGTAGATCTTCCTAGCATGTATAGCTATCCTTTTCAAATTTTTAAGAATATAGGATCGAAGGCGATTGAGAAATCTCCTTGATTAGGCTTCATAATTCAGATTCAGATCTAAAAAAAATTAAGAAAATAAATTTTACTTACCCATAATAGCGATCTCCTTAATAGATCTATGAAGAATCCGCTCAGATGATCGCTCGATTCGATCTTAGAGAAGTTAGGTTGTTGTAGACGGTTGTGATCCCAATCCATGGAAGAACTTCATGAATTCAGAATCAAGGCATCTTCAAGCGTTACTCTAGATTGATATCTCGGATAGTGGATGGCGTGTGGAGGGATGGTGGTTTTGATCTTGGCCCAGGGATGAGTCTAGGTGCAGAGAGAAAAAAACTAAGAAGAAGAGAAGAAGAGAGGAAGAAACCAAGAGGAGGAAGAGGATCTCTAGATTGGAGAAGAAAAGCAACAACTTTTTTTTTTTCATTCATTCATTCCATTAAGAGTTCTAATACAAAATATTTATAGATAAAATAATAAGAGTCTAAAATAATTCAAATACTAACAGTTTAAAATAAATCAAACTCTAACAAGCTAATCCAGTAGGTGGCACCATCTTGTGATAAACTTGAACCATGTTTCGCACCAATCAATAGTGGCCATGTGGATTCTTTGGGCTGATCTTTTAGAACTTCTTCATGACGCAGGCTAGAAAATTGAGACTCTTTTTTAGGCAGTATTAGGGGTCTATTAAGGCTCCAACTTGAGTGATGATGCAGTTAGATCTGGCTTAGTCAAGTTAGATGGTGGCTTGCAAACTAGTGTCCGCACCATAATGTCTGGTTGATAAAGACTTAAACCTCAGGCATGGCTGAGGTAGGTAGAGGTCGGTCATACCCAACTCAAGGAAGATGTATAAAATAGTAGCCTTAGTTTGGAAGGAATTGATTTCCCCTAATGGGTATGGAAAGACCAGATAAGGAAGAAAATCATCATAATTGAAGAAAATCACACACACACACACACACACACACATATATAGAGAGAGATAGCCAGCTAGAATCAGGTTGATCGAATCTGAACTCAGATCCTGTTGTTGTCCCTAGGATTGATTTTGATGAGCACTAAATAATTGAGAGGGGTACTTATAATTTTTTATCCTTGCAGATGTTTTAAAAGTTATTTCAGGATGATGCCCAGCTATGCAACCCAAGAGGGAGAGGGTAAATTGGGTTTCTTTAAAAAATTTAAGTGAGAAATAAAATTGCAAGATGTGCATTTGATATTTTAAGTAAAGTGGGGTGAGTGAAGCAAGTAATGTATAAGAGCTTAATTTAAAAAGAAAATAATCAACGCAATAGAGCAAATAAGAAGAGAGAAAAAGATAGAGAGAGCAATATAAATAAGAGAATTTATAGTGGTTCGGTGCCAATCTTGCATCCACATCTACTTTCCAAGCTCCTACTTGAGAATTCCAATCCACTATCCGTATTCAAACCGAATACAACATTAAGTGTCTCGACCCTAGTTATCCCAAGCTAGATACTTATTTTTCGGGTATAAGCCAATCCAAAATACTCTGATTCAAGATTCGGATCAACCTTCTCAAGCTTTGGAACCTCCCAAAACTTAAGCCCCAAAATGGTGTATAGGATATAAAAAGAAATACAATGTTCAGCATGGTTAGCTCCTTAATGAGCATAATAAAATATTAAATACTCTTTACATAGTAAAGAAAAAGCTTTTGGGCACCCTCTGGAAAGGATTGAAGACTTGAATGAGCATTGAAGAAGTGGTTAAGCTTGAAATCAATGCTTCTATTGCTTGGGGCTGAGATTTCTTTTGAGCTAAATATTCTCTTAATTTTAATTTCTTGTGTTTTCCTTCTTTTGAATGCTTATAAACCTTCAATCAATGCTGGAGGATGAATACTAGCTATTTGTAGCTATTGAAGATAATTTGGATAACATTAAATATGCCAAAATAGAGAGAAAAAAAGCTGTTACAGGATTTTTCCTAGCAGGGGGGTTGACCCCTAGAAAAGGTCACCCCATGAGATGCCTCTTTTGCAACAGGCGATGTTGGGGATAAACCCCTCTCCTGCCAAGGCTCGGTTTGATGGTCGATAAAAAGATATCTATAATCGTAGAAGAGCTCCAACCATGACTTTAACGATCCCTAAAATGGTCGGAATCCTTTCGGACTTTTCCATCAGTTAGACTTCCACCAGCTTCTCCTTCAGTAGGACTCCGTCCAAGCTTCTCCATTAATAAAACTCCCACCGAGCTTCTCCTTCAACAGGACTCTATTCGGGCTTTTCCATCATTCAAACTTTTTTGGGATTTCTTCTTTAGTCGGACTCCTTTCAGGCTTCTCCATCAGTCGAACTCTTTCTGGTCTTCTCTTTCAATTGGACACCTTTCGGACTTCTCCTTCAATTAGACTCCTTTCGGGCTTCTCCTTTAGTTGAACTCCTTTCAGGCTTCTCCTTTAGTCAGACTCCTTCTAGGCTTCTCCATCAGTCAAACTCCTTCCAGGCTTCTCCTTCAGTCAGACTCCCATCAGTCTTCTCCTTCAGTTAGACTCCCATCGAGCTTCTCCTTCAGCAGGACTCCATCCGAGCTTCTTCATTAGTCAAACTCCTTTTGGGATTCTCCATCTATCGAACTCCTTCTGGGCTTCTTCGTCAGTCAGACTCTCATCAAACTTCTCCTTCAACAGGACTCCATCCAGGCTTCTCCATCAGTTAAACTTTTTTCGGACTTCTCCTTCAATCAAACTTCTTCCAGACTTCTCACTCAGTCGAGCTTCTTCCAGACCTCTTCCTCAGATGGGCTTTCCTTCCAAGTAAAACTCATCCTAGACTCCTTCAGCAGGATTCCTTTCGGACTCCTTCCAGCTGTCCAAAAGGATTCATTTTGAAAGAACTTCTCCCCATCTCCAGAAGGATCTCGGCATCCATCCTAGATAAAACAAATATCAGACAATGCATAGTTGATCTTGAGGACATCCCAAACCTCCCTCGATTCGCTGAGGCATGGTTCATCTGGGCTTCAACTTTTAAATCCTAACAAACTGGCATGCCATGACAAATGACTACTCATCCTCCATAACAAACTTCATGTGGCCTTGAACGGCCTACTACCGGGCAGTTACGGCTATCACCATTAGTTTATTATAGGCTCTGTCTATAAAAGAGATTCTTCAGATATATTTTCTTCAAGCTCTCACTTCCCTTCTTGTTACTCTGAGCACTCCATTTCTATTGGCCAGAAGAGCTGACTTGATCATCAGAGGATCCTGTCAGAGCCACCACCCCCGACTTCGAACGAAATTTTATTTTGCAGATCATCGATGGCGGCCTCTTCTCCCTCAACTCCAGCTTGATTCGGCATCAACCAGATTCTGCACCAACAAAATTGATGCTAGAGGAAGGGATTGCTGAGCCCTTATTCTAAAAAGAGTGCTCAGTCGATTCTGATTGTTCTCTTCTTCAAGATCCATCTCTGTCTAATCCTTCTTAGTCTCTAGAATGCCCCCAAAAAAGATAAACACTCAGAGATCCACCACCTCTACCATCAAATTTGAGCCAAATCTGCCTGCCTCAACACCCTCACTAGCACCACAATCCCCTCCACCGGTGGCTATGGTGGATCCATAGCAGTTTAACCTACTGGTACAGTAGGTTCGGAGCCTCACTAAAATGGTAAAGGCCATGCAGCAACCTTTGATGGTAGTTCAGTCGAAAAACCCCCATCGGGATGTCAAGAACCAGTCCTAAGAAAGCACACTTGGGTCAGTAGACCCAATACTCCTAGAAAGGAGAAATGAAAAGTAGAAGATCCTTGCTCAGACCATGATTCTTCTCCAGAGGAAACCTTTCCTATCTACAGTCGAAAATTTTTTGAGATCCACGATCGAGATGAGACCCTTGATTGAAAAATCTAGAAAATGGATCGACGGATTGAGGAGCTTCGCCATACTGCCCCAGCTAACCATGACAACATCTGCACGACCCTCCTTTCTCCTAGAGAATCATGTAGGAGTCGTTTCCATCAAATTTCAAACTCCTCCAATTCGAGAGCTACGATGGGATCACTGATCCGGTTGACCACCTGAAAGTCTTTCAGACTATGATGCTGCTCTATGGCTCACCAAATGCCATCTTGTGCCAAGTTTTCCCATCTACTCTAAAGGATGCAGCGAGAAATTGGTATGCGGTGCTGAAGCCAGGTATAATCTTCTTCTTCAATCAAATGAGCCATCAGTTTGTGGCTTATTTGGTCAGTAGTTGACATCCTAGGTGAGGTTCGAACTCCCTCATCAACATCAAGCAGTAGGAAGGGAAGTCCATCTAGGTCTATATCAACCGCTTCAATGCCGCTGCACTAGAGGTCTGAAACTTGGATCAATCTGTTGCTATGGCCACACTGATGGACGACCTTCAGAAGAATAACCTATTATTCTCCCTAGAAAAGAAGTATCCTAGGGACTTTACTGACCTGCTAGCTCGAGCTGAAGGCTATGTCCGAGCTGAAGAAGCCTTCAAACTAAAGAATGAGGAAGCTGTAAGAGAGCGGCAGGCGGGCGAGTCTAGCAAGCCCATAATTGAAGAGAAGCCGAATGAAGTTTGATCATGCTCTCAGACTTCTTCTGAGCGTAGGTGAGCCCGAACTCCTTCTCGAGCTCGCTATCAAAGAAGCCCTAATAGAAAGGCACGAAAGGGTTCTCCCCTTAGAAGGTTTCACAACTATGCCCTCCTCAATGCTCTGAAGACTCAAGTGCTGAAGAAGATCAAGGAGCAGCTGCAAAGGCCAGAAAGGATGCGCACTCATCCTAATAAGCACAATCCTAACAAGTACTGTTGCCCATAGGTAGCAACCAAAGAGGGGGGGGTGAATTGGGTTCTTATAAAAGCTTTGGCCAAATTTAACTCTAAGCAATTATGTGCTTTGATTTTAATCTAAGTGGTGAGGATGAGATGTATACAGAGCAGTGGAATTAAGATAATAAAATCAAACTATGAAAGTAAAGTAAGAATTATAAGCATGCAAAGTATATAGAGAGATAGAAGAAAAAAGTACAATACAAACATACAAGAATTTATAGTGGTTTGGAGCAACCCGCTCATACGTCCACTTTCCATGCTTTTCTTTAGAATTTTACTATAATCTATCCTTGATTACAGTATGTTTATTTTTCTAAGCTCACAAACAAACCTAGTTGGTTTTCACAGGAGCATCAACCAAAATCTAACACCGTTAGTTTTTCGGGTTCACTAACAATCCAGTTGATTTTTTGGGATCACCAATCAAAATCTACAATATCCAATTCTGAACTTGGATCGGCCTAAACCCTAAGTTTTTTTCTCCTAAAGAAACTTGTAAAGAAATAAAAAAATATAAGTAAAGTTTCAGCATAATATAAAAAATAGAGTATAAGCTCTTTTAAATTCTAAAGAATAAGCCGATAATGTGCTTGATTGAAGCTTGGCTTTTCTTCAAATTATGCTTGAGAGGATGTGAAAGATGTTGAAGAAGATTGCTTTGAAGGCTTGCTGAAATCTACGCACAACTTTGGATATTCAATGTTCCTCACAAAATCTAAAAGATTCTCTCTCTAAATTCCTTAATCTCTTTCTTCTATTTTTTTCAATTGATTCTTCACCTTTAAATATCTTTAGAGAAGGTTGAAATGAGAGTTCTTAGCCATTGGAAGCTCTGAATAGCCATTGGAATCGAAAAATAGCCATTGAAAAACTATCCGTTGAAGGCTGTCCGTGCAGATCGAGACCTCTCGATTTTTCACGAGATCTCTTACCAGATTTCGAGATCTCTCGAGAATCCTGTAAGATCTCTTGCTCTCAGAGCACAGAAACTAAGTTTCTATTTCCTAAGATCGAGACATCTCGAATTCAACTCAAGACCTCTCAAGACTATGCCAGAATACTATTTCATTATGCCAGACCACTCGAGAGCTCTCAAAAAAAATCTGAGATGTCTCGAAAAATCCTAACTTCATTTTTATTCAATGTTTGACCTTCCAAACTTGAGTTTCTTGACTCCAAACTCTTTTAAACATAATTACTTCCTTCAATTTTAATTTCTCTTCTTTCAATCATACTTTCTCATACCAAGCCATCCAAATTTATATGAATTTGCTCTTTTAAGTATTTTGGCATGACATTTTGAGAGGATTTATTCTTGAGATAAATTCTTTATTTTGGATACTTAAAAAATTCTACATATATTCTTGAAATACATGATTAGATACATAATATACTCAATATTTTGGAATCATCAAAATCAATCTCAGGATCAACAATCTCTCTTTTTTTGATGATGACAAAATCTTGAGTATATGCACAATAAAAGCAAATAATGTATTTCTATGCATCTTACTAAAAAGTATCATGAAGTATAGATTAAACACATGAATGGATACTTCATGAATATTCTCAATTATTCTTTTGGTTCATTGCACATATTTCATATACTCATAAAAAAAATATTTCAATTCATATCAGTGAGTATTAAGTTTTCATTTCAAGCATCAATACAATTCATTGAGTTTCTTCAAGCA
The DNA here is from genome assembly GCA_006176705.1 of Cocos nucifera. Lineage (NCBI taxonomy): Eukaryota > Viridiplantae > Streptophyta > Magnoliopsida > Arecales > Arecaceae > Cocos > Cocos nucifera. The sequence goes on along the minus strand of QRFJ01002470.1, from coordinate 107,774 downwards.
TATACTCAACATTCCTCTCCCCCTTTTTGACAGCATCAAAAAGCTCATGGAAAAAAAATAAGAAATAATCATCAAAATCAATAATATGATTATATCAAAGTAAGAATTGCATTAAGTTCAGAAAATTAATTTATATGAGTCATCAAAATCAACATCAAAGTATTAAATTGAGAGATATATTAAATTCATGAAATCAATTTAAATGATTCATCTCCCTTTTGAAAATTTATCATTTGACTCAAAATAAGTTTTAAATATTTATTTTAATTTCAAAAATTAGCTTAAATTTAAATATTATATGCTTTTTCTTTTTTTAAATGAATATGATCTTTATTCAGATTTTCAAACATGCACTTTTAAATTTTAAGAGGAATAGAACTTTTCAAAATATTTGAATATAAAGTCAAGCATAATATATACCTTAATATTCTAACTTTTTTTCTTAAAAAATTTTGGTCAATTAGATTTGGAAAAGATATGTCTCAAAAATATATCGAGCAAAGTAAAATAAACAGTATCAAAGCATAAAATAGCCATATTTTCAAATTCATTGCTTTAAGTAAAATATTATTTTAAAATAAATAATTCATAAAAATTTTGTAATGTACATGAGAAATTTAGGATCAAATTTGAATTTTCAAATAGATTTTAAAATTTATTCTTTGGAGTAAGAATTCTATCTTGAAATTTTTGACTTATTTTCAAATTAGTCAAAAAAAAATTTAATCAAATTAACAAAATGTTAGAAAATATCTCTCCCAAAGATATAATCAATTATATTTTAATCTATTTTTCACATATACTCAATATAGCAAGATTAATAAAAAAGCATTATGGTTTTCAACTTTCTTTCCTTCAAAGTTTATTTTAAATCAAGTATTTCAAATTCAATACGAATTTAACCACTAAATTTAGATTTTTAAAATTTAAAATATATTTTTAATTTTAAAATTTTTTTTATTATTCAATGATTATTTCTTTTAATATTTTCTAATTTTATTTTAATTTCCTTCCTTACTTTAACAAACAGAGTCATTTCTTTGAAAGATTTTCTTGATACCAATTAAACTAAGTTTTAGATCAAATCATGATTTTCTTGGTTCAATACCATTTAAAGATTAATTTACAAATTCAGTTTGATACCAATGATTTTAGTTTTGAATTAAATCAAGATGAATTGATTCAAATTAAATAGTTTAATGATTTAGAATGATAAATCAATTTAAATTAAAATATTCATCAATAGATATCAGCAAATTAGTTAAAGCAAATCATAAATATATTTACAAAAATAATTTTCAGTATTAAATTTATTTATAAATGATTCATTCTTCAAAAAGATCATTTCTTCATTTTTATAAGAAATATCAAGCAATTAGGTTCAGAAAAGATATGTACAGAAAAGATATGTATTTTTGAATTTATTTCAAATGATATCATATCAAATATATAACTGTGTAAAATTATATTTGAAATAAAGACATTCTTTTCTTTTTGCCAAAAGATAAATCAATCAGATACATGGCAATAGTAAGTTGTTTAATATCAAATAATTAAAACTGAAGTTCTCTATGAATATTTAGCAATTTAAAATATTCATATCCAATAGGAATCTTTTAATTCAAATTCATTAATTATAAAATTGATATGGAGAGACTTAAAATATTATGCTGAATTTTAAAATAAACCATTTCATCCATAGCATGATGTATAGAAGAGATTGTATTAATCTTTAAAATCAAAGCATTCAAATTATTACAAGCATCAAAATCAATCATACTTATCAAAACATGAAAGGAGTTATCATATGCATACATATTAACAAATCATTAAAATTAATACATCAAACTTTTAATTCATAGAGTATGGTCATTTTAAGCAATGATAAATCATCAAAATTAATCAAACATGCTTAATAATTATGCTAATTAATAATTAAAATATATTTAGCAAATAAAGATGGCTTGGTGTGAGAATAGTTTAGATTTTATCAAATAGCACCATCCATCTATTTTCATTTCCAAGGCATCCATAAAAATTTTCTTCTTTTAGCTTCATTGGATCCTTGGTATACCTGCAAAATTACTTCATAATTTTTGATACCCAAGTTTTCTTAGGTCCATTGAAGTTAGTGCTTAAGATTTCTTTTGGAACCTAAATTTGCCTAACCAAAGTATGGCCAATTCTTTTAAAATTACATTCAAAAATTTTTTGGCCAATTTTATTGCATTTAAAGTATTTAATTGAATGATTTTCAGTTGAAGCTCTTGTGAAAATATTTTTGGTATTTTGCTATTTTCTTGAAATATTAAGATTAGTTTCTATTTTATTGAAAACAACCCTATTAACTTTTACCATAGATTAGGAATTTTGAAAACTAATGATAAACTTTTTAGTAATAGACTTCAAAATTTTAATCTCTCTTCTTAATTTTTTTATTTTCTCCTAAGAGCTCTTTTTTTTCATTTAAAAGATTTTTCTTTTCTTTTAGGGAGGATCTTAAGGTATCATTATCCTTTTTAAGCTTCATATTTTCTTTAACAAAAGAATTTTTAGGTTTGATCCATTTTTATTTTTCTTTAGTCAAAGTATTCTTTTCTTTCAAGATATCTTCTTTTTCATTTAATAACTTATTCTTTTCATTATCTAAAAGAAGATTAGATTTTTTGATTTCTTTGTTTTTTAGTCTTAATTTTTTAAATTCATCCATTAAATCATTGAAGGCTTCAAACAATTCCTCAAATGTAAACTCGTAGGAGTTTTCAGAATTTACCTCATCCTCAATGGCCATGAGGCAAAGATTTTCTACTTTCTTTTTCTCATCCGAGCTTAAAGTGTCACTATCATCCCAAATTCCTAATATAGCTCTTTTCTTGATCTTTTTGGGATACTTTTTGAGTAGGAGGCAATCCAGCTTGTAATATCCTCTTTTGTTGCAATTATAGCACGTGACACTTTTTCTTTCTTTTTCTTCTTTCTTTTTCATACTTCTCTTTAGGAGGAACTTCTTGAATTTGCTTGTGAGTAGCTTCATATCCTCATCATCATCTTCACTCTCTTCTTCATCTTCTTCTTCTTTCGACTCATCACTTTCTTCATGTTGCGCAATGGATTTGAAGGCAATGGTCTTCATCTTTCTTGGCTCTTCCTCTTCCTCCTTTTGAGCCATATTCAACTCATGAGTCATGAGTGAACCCATCAATTCTTCTAGTGACAGCTTGGTGAGATCTTTCGCTTCTTGTATGGCTATCACCTTTGCTTCCCATTCCTTTGGCAAAGACCTTAAAATCTTGCAAGTAAGTTCATAGTTAGTATAGATTTTGCTAGGACCATTTAGAGCATTAATAATATTAGTAAATTTAAAAAAAATATTTTAAAAATTGACTCATATTTCTTCATTTTAAACATTTCATATTTATGAATAAGCAAGTTGATTTTGGACTCTTTTACTTGGCTTGTTCCCTCATGAGTCACTTTCAATCTTTTTCAAATTTTCTTTGCTGATGTACAAGTGAATATTCTATTAAATTCTTGTACATTAAGAGAACAATAAAGAACATTGATGGCTTTTGCATTTTATTGAGCCATCTTCTTATCAAATTCATCCCAATCCTTTTCTGGTTTGGAAATAAACATACTATTAATTTCTATTGTGGGTGAGTATGGTCCTCTAGTTATGACTCCCCACAAGTCATAGTCTAAAGCTTGTATAAAAATTTTTATTTTAGTTTTTTAAAAGATATAATTTATGCCATTAAATTATGGTGGTCTCGATGTGGATTGACCTTCAGCAAATAATGAGCCAAATGGGATTGCCATGATCTTTTACTCAAGATGGTTAGGTCAATAATCAATTATAGAGCACCTGCTCTGATACCAATTATTGTCCAGAGGTAGCAACCTAAGAGAGGGGGGGGGGGGGAATTAAATTCTTATAAAAGCTTTGGCCAAATTTAACTCTAAGCAATTATGTGATTTGATTTTAATCTAAGTGGTGAGGATGAGATGTATATAATATGAGCGGCGGAATTAAGATAACAAAAATAAACTATGAAAGTAAAGTAAGAATTATAAGCATGCAAAGTATATAGAGAGATAGAAGAAAAAAGCACAACACAAACACACAAGAATTTATAGTGGTTCAGAGCAACCCACTCCTACGTCCACTTCTCAAGCTTTTCTTGAAAATTTTACTATAATCTACCTTTGATTATAGTGTATTTATTTTTTCAGGCTCACAAACAAACCTAGTTGGTTTTCACAGGAGCACCAACCAAAATCTAACACCATTAGTTTTCTAGGTTCACTAACAACCTAGTTGGTTTTTCAGGATCATCAACCAAAATCTACAATATCCAATTTCAAGCTTGGATGGGCCTAAACCCCAAGTTTCTTTCTTCCAAAGAAACTTATAATGAAATAAAAAGTACAAATAAAGTTTCAACATAATATAAAAAAAAGAGTATAAGCTCTTTTAAATCCTAAAGAACAAGCTGATAATGTGCTCGATTGAAGCTTGGCTTTTCTTTAAAATATACTTGAGAGTATGTGGAAGATGTTAGAGAAGATTGCTTTGAAGGCTCGCTGGAATCTGTGCACAACACTCTCTTTTTTCTTTTTTTTGGATATTCAATGTTCCTTACAAAATATGAAAGATTCTCTTTCTAAATCTCTTAATCTCTTTCTTCTATTTTTTTTAATTGATTCTCCACCTTTAAATACCTTTAGAGAAGGTTGGAGTGAGAGTTCTTAGCCATTGGAAGCTTTAAAAAAGCCATTGGGATCGAAAAATAGTCGTTGAAAAACTATCCATTGAAGGCTGTCCGAGCAGATCGAGATCTCTCAATTTTTTACGAGATCTCTCATCAGATTTTGAGATCTCTCACTCTCAGAGCACATAAACTAAGTTTCTATCTCCTGAGATCGAGATGTCTCGAGTTCAACTCGAGACCTCTCGAGACTGTGCCAGAATACTGTTTCATTATGCTTGACCACTCGAGAGCTCTTGAAAAAAATTTGAGACATCTCAAAAAATCTTGACTTCATTATTCTTCAATGTTTGACCTTCCAAACTTGAGTTTCTTGACCCCAAACTCTTTTAAATATAATTGCTTCCATCAATTTTAATTTCTCTTCTTTCAATTATACTTTCTTCATACCAAGCCATCCAAATATGTGTGAATTTGCTCTTTTAAATATTTTGGCATAGCATCTTGAGAAGATTTATTCTTGAGATAAATTTTTTATTTTGGATACTTGAAAAATCCTATACACATTCTTGAAATACATGATTAGATACATAATATACTCAATATTTTAGAATCATCAAAATTGATCACATGGTCAACAAGTACTGTCTATACCATCTTGACCATGATCACGATACTGAAGAGTATATCCAACTCCAAGATGAGATTGAGGAGCTCATCAGGTGAGGCTGACTTGACCGATTTCTATGACGTCAGTCTGAGATAAGAAAAAATTGGCTGAGGGCACTATCGCAACCAGAACCACCGAGGGAGAGCAGCAAGAAGATCGACCACATCTTGGCATCATCAATACCATCTATAGGAGACTTCGATGAGAGGAGATTGACGAATCTGAACGGTCGACCAAAAGGTGGAGAACTGACCCATCGCCTTCATCGAAGAGGATGTGCAAGAAGTTCAGTTCCCGCATAGCGACATGGTTGTAATACCTTTAAATATCATAGACTATTATGTATGCCGCATTCTTATGGATAATAAAAGTTTGGCTGATGTTTTATCTTATAATGCTTTCTCCAAAATGTCCATACCTAATAACTGACTCAGACCAACGAGCTCTCCATTGGTTGGCTTTACTGGTGATGTAGTGCCAGTCAAAGGTGTGATAACTTTAACTATGGCTATAGGATGATATTCGAAGCAGTCCAGGGCGCAAGTGGATTTTTTGGTGGTAAAAGCTCTATCCGCTTATAATGCAATTCTTGATCAATCCAACCTAAATGCATTTCGGGCAATAGTGTCGACCTACTATCTAAAAATAAAGTTTTCAACAAGCTGTGAGATTGGAGAGGTCAGAGGAGACCAAGTTTTGGCAAGATATTGCTATTCAATTATCCTGCAAAAGGATGAGCAGTCTGACCCTTATCCAGTTAATGGGTTGGACGTCCAGAACGATCTTACAGAAGAATGGAGAGAACCTATGGAAGATCTTATCTCAGTCCTGTTGAATGATGAAAATAAAGATCATGATGCGTGCTAATCTATAGCTATGACAAGTGCACCAGTCGATCAAGTAATAAAGTAAGTGAGTAGAGTATCATCCCTAGAGGATTGAAAAATAAGTACTAAAAAGCTCTTTCCTATGCTTTATTTAGAAGATTAATTTATGAGAATTAAAAAAATAAAGAATAAAATAAAAAAATAATTCAAAATTATAAGAAAATAGAGAGAGTATAATTATTAGAATTTTAAACTTAAGAGCAATAGATTATTAAGGCAATCGATTCACCAACTCAGTCAATATAATATTTAGGTTATTAGATTAATTTTATTTCATATGATGGTGGAGTCTTCTAGTTTATTCACTATCCTTTGGTCCAGGCATAGCAAAACTATCAATATTTATTAACTACCCTTTGATCTGGTATAATTTAAATAAATATTGATGCATTAAGTTTTGTGAAACCCTCTAATTAAAATACGCTATGTCTAAAGCACACTAAAATTTCTGCATGCATATGAATTCTAATTCGATTCATAATACAAGGTATATAATCAAGAAGCAATAACATAGATGTACTTGATTTGTATCATCTATATTCATCAGATTAATTAGAAGATTATCAGTAATCTAAAAGCAATAAGATCATATCTATATACTCCTCATGAACAAAATTTAAAATTAAAAATAAATCATACTGAATATTGCATCAAAAGAGTGGCTACACCTTAGTCTTAGTAAAAGAAAATTTAGTTCATGATAATAAGTTTAAAAAATAGCAAATAAAATAAAAAGCATGAAGAAATTAGACTGTTTATTTGCTGAAATTGGTTGTCCATTGGTCTTGGTGTGGAGAACTCGATGAAGAAGAAAGTCGCTTTATGTATCGATCTTCGAAAGAAGAAAATAAGAGGAAAGAAAAATAACAAGAATAAAAACTCTTTCTCTTCTCTCCCTAAACCTCTCTCTCTCTCTCTCTGTTCACTCTATTTCTCCCTATTTTTTCTTTATTTTTAACTCTCTATTTTTATTCTCCACATCCTCTCTTCGGCAACAGTAGGCAACCCCCTTTAAATAGGCTAAGAGATGGATTTTCAAAAGAAATCCTAACCAAATTGGGTTTAAAACTCTTAACATAAGTCAAATTAAAACCCTGGACAATTCTGGCCTTTAGATTAGCATCCAATGGATCAAAAACCACTTAAAAATTCTTTTTAAAAACCCAATTCAAGTCGGAATTAACCTCAGCCATCAAATCTTCTTGATGATTAAATTAGGACCATTGGATCGTATATAGGAGCCTTCAGATTCCTAGTTAAAACCAATAACGCATCTCCACCGTTGGATCTCGATCGGAAGCTACATCCGCCATTCGTTAGCGCATAGATTTCTGCCGTTCGATCAAATCCCAGCGAACAACATCCATCAGATCTAACAAAATTCCTAGAATACCCTCTGTAGATCATGCATGAGCCTGATGTTACATGGACCATCACTTCCTTCAACCATTCAGAGCACGCTCATCCCTATGAAATCTCCGAAATACCCTTGCCTGGTTACTGTAGCGGTCTACCATGCGCTGCAAAAAATTCTGACATCAGCATGGCGTAAGCAGGGTGTTAGTGGGCGGTCGGTCTGGTTCTAAGCATGATTGGGCCGGGCGGTCTACTGAGCCGATTTGAATTGGACTAGCTAGCATATATTATTTATTTATTTTTTCCTTTGAAATTTAATTTTGGGCTCGTTTGAAATTCGTTTTGCTTAAAATTTATTTCATCTGATCTAGAAAAATAAGATCTTCATATTGGTGGCCTTTTTTCCTACATAAGATTAATAAAAATATCAATTTCTAAAAAATAAGTTAATTTATTTTATAATTTAATACTTTTATTAGTATATTTTTACCACTTATCATACCTCCCAACTTAGTCATTGCTAGTCCCTTAGCAATGCTTTATTTAATACCATGTTTCAATACGATCATCCATTAAAAAGATAAATCTAGAGTTAAAGGTTAAAAAGTTTAGAAAATACCAGTAACTAAGCATTGAGCTTCAGAAGCAAATTTTGCAGTCAGTATAATTAACAACTTTCTTAGAGTACATCAAAGATTTACAACACTTGTGTTCATGATGACTAACTTAACATTTTGGTGTTAATTTAAAGGACAAAGGCATCCTCTCTTATCACCTATTTTGATTAATTTTCTATACATTCTTAATTTTATGCTCATGAATTAAGGTAGCTTTCACACTGCCTCGTTGTATTTTTTTTTCTTTTTTGTGCTGAGCAACCTGACCTTTCCTCCACCATTTTATGTGAATTTTCATACTTGACCTAGGTGCAAAGATCCAGTTACTAGGCTTTGGGCAATCCACATATACTATATCTTTCACACTTTATTTTTAGGCAGGTAACTCTTTCCTTAAATTCAAGTTTCTTTGATTAGAATGTATATTAATTATCAATTTTTAATGATAATTGAATTTTTAGTTGGCCTTATAATCAATACCTACTCTGTCTTGTTAGTGTGCATGTGCAATTAGAAGTGCTAATAGTCTTTTGATGACCTAATAGGCTGCTAAAAGTCTGATCAACTAATTTACTTCTTTAACTCATTACATTCATTAGTAGATACTTCTATCTTTTATCACTTGTCTAGTCTATCTTGCTCAAGATTTTCTTCTTAACACATGATTTAAATTTTTTTTTTACCCTCCAATTTATTCTACATTATCTCAAAGGAGAAAGAAAAAGTAAAAGTGCAATAAAGAACATGAAGGAATATACTTGATTAGGTTCAGTCTGGTTCTTTGAAGCTTTAAAATTTGGCTTGAGCTTTCATTAATTTTTCTCTGTAAAATTAAAAATATACACCAAAGCAGTAAAAGGGCAACAATAAATTACTAAAAAATAAAAGAAAAAAAATGATCAAAACTAAAAAAAAAAGAAATAACCTATCTAGTCGTTCTGATTTATAGTCTTCAACTTGACTTTCTTTGAGTTCTGGACTGAATCAATCCAGTGCCATTTTAATTAAAATACTTTCATGTTTGGTCAAGCCCTCTTTCAATTGGACATTGCTAGCTTTCATAGTCTCAAACATATTTTCTATAGAATTCTCATATACTGAATTATCAATAATATCAATTAGAAAATAAGTTTGATTATCATCAGGATGTTTAGTATTTTTGAAAACATTAAAGGTAACTTGTTCATCTTGGATTCTAAGAATTAATTTTTCTTGTTGAACATCTATTAAGGCTCCTCCAGTAGCTAAAAAGGATCTTCTTAAGATAAGGGGTACATCATAATCTTCTTCCATATCAAGATCAATAAAATCAACAGAAAAAATAAACTTGTTTACCTCTACCAAGACATCCTCCACTATACCTCTTGGATATTTGATGGATCTATTGGCTAATTGAAGAGTAATAGTGGTAGGCTTTAGTTCTCCTAGACCAAGCTTCCTGAAAATAGAAAAAGGCATGAGATTAATACTTGCTCCTAAATCACATAAAACTTTATCAAAACTATAATCACCAATAATGCAAGGAATAGTAAAACTTCTTGAATCTTTTAGCTTCTGTAGTAATTTATTTTGAAGTATTGCTAAGCATTCTTCATTCAAATTTATTCTCTCATGCTCTTTTATCGTTTTCTTATTTGTTAGAATTTCTTTGAGAAACTTGACATAGTTGAGCATTTGAGTGATAGCATCTACAAAAAAAATATTAATATATAAATTCTTTAAAATTTTGAAAAAGTTAGAAAATTTCTTATCTGGATGCTGTATTTATCTCTCTAGGAATGGTAGTGGTAGCACGTAGGGCTTCACATTTGGATCAACAAACTGTATACCTGGAGACCATCCATCTATTGGTTATTTTGGTGACTGACGAATTTTAGTTGATGGTTTCTTATTTGTAGTTGGCTCTTTAGTCTTTTTCTTTTGATATGGCTCCTCCAGCTTTTTACCACTTCTTAGGGTGATAGCATTGACTTGCTCCCTTGGATTGGTCTTCGTATTGCTAGGCAAGGATCCCTAAGGTCTCTCAGAGATTATCTTAGTCATTTGGCCTATTTGCATCTCCAAGTTTCGAATTACTACTGCTTGGTCCTGCCTAAGCTTGGCTTCCAAATTTTTTATAGTTGCTTCTTAGTTTTGCATGAATTTGACCATCAGCTCCTCCATGTTGGACTTCTTTTCTGGTACTTGGAACCCCGGGGGTGGCTATTGTGCTGCATTTTGATTGCTCCATGAGAAATTTGGATGCTGCCTCCATCCTTGATTGTATGTGTTGGAGTAGGGATTGTTTTGTTGTGACCTAAAAAAATTACCAACATAATTAGCTATATCAGTTGCTTTAGCAAAAGGATTACCTATCTGGCAGTTGCTTGTATTGTGTCCTCCCCCACATAGGTCATAAGTGCTGCTCTGAACATGCATAGCTGTTCCCTTTAAGTTGTTGACTTTGACTCTAAGGGTTGTAATTTCAGCTAGTAAGGTTGGCACGCAATCTACTCCCTACACAACCATCATGCGTTCTATTTGCCACTGATAGCTATTTGATGCCATCTCATTGATCAGATCAAAGGCTTCTTCCTCCATTTTTTGGTTAATGGTTCCTCCTGCTGCTGCATCAATCATAGAATAATTAGTAGGAGATAAACCATTATAGAAAGTTTGTACCTGAAGCCATACGGATAGTTGATGATGTGTATATCTCCTCAGTAGTTTCTTGAAATGCTCCCAAGCCTTATATAATATCTTTATGTCCATCTGCACAAAAGAAGTGATATCGTTGTGCATCTTGGCAGTCTTGGAAGGTGGAAAGTATTTGGCTAAGAACTTTTGGACTAGGACATCCCAAGTTGTGATAGAACCTGCAGGAAGATAATAAAGCCAACTTTTAGCTTTGCCCGTAAAGAGAAAGAAAATAATCTTAATCTAATAGCATCATCCGACACCCTATTAATTTTAAAAGTATCACAAAGTTCAAGAAAGTTAGAAATATGGGCATTCGGATAATCATGCATGCGTCCACTGAATTGGATAGTTGATTGAATCATCTGGATCATCGCCAATTTTATTTCAAAGTTGTTTGCTCAATATTACAACTCTAGAGTCAAAGACAAAGCATTCAGAGTGGAGGACTTGGTGCTTCGATGAGCAGCTATCTCATAGCCTCAGAATCAAGAAAAGCTTGTCCCAAATTGGGAAGGACTTTATAAGGTCACGAGGGTCATCCGGCCCGGGACGTATTACTTGAAAGAGCTTGGAGGAGCCGATCTACCCCGATCGTGAAACTTGAAAAACTTACGGATGTATTATCAATAACTTCATTGTAATAAAATTCCTTTATCTTGGCATCTTAGTCCTTATTGTAAAACGATAATAATAGGACATAATCTCCCGAGCTTCGACATTGGACAAAAAATAGCCATGTTAGGAATAGGAGGAGAACCTCATCCTAATATGAGCAAGACGAAGGCCTCGTTAATGTAAGACGAGAGGAGGGAAGATGAAGAAAAAAATCTATTTTTTGGATCAGGTTTGTTCAGATCTGATTGGATTAGAAGGGATATTTCAAAATTTTTTTCTTTAAGATCCTAATTAGATCTGAGACTCCTCAGATCTAATCTTATTGATCTGATAATAAAAATAAAAATTAAATTTAATTTAAGTATATCTTTATTTTAGATAATCCAATTATCTTGTGTTGATCTCGATGTTTGCCTGAGGATCTGGATGTAGCCATGCAAGTGCCTAGTCTCTACCGGTATCCACTCAGGCAGGATCTGAAGATCTTCTCCTTCTCAATTAATCCTCTAAAAATTAGATCTAGATCTGATGTTGAAAGTCTTCAAAACTATTTTTGAAGAATAGTCGTTGTCTCTTGCTGCAGTGCTGCCTTCTTCCTTTTCTGATGCCTTTCACTTGCTTGGATCGCACCTTCTTCATGCCCAAAGACCCTTGGGCATGGAGAGGAGAGAGAGGACTAGAGGGTGGCATCGAGAAAGAGGGAGAGGGGATATGTGGTGTGGGCTAAAGGTAGAAGAATTTAATTTTAGATGCAAATAGGATTTATATAGATCCTGTTGCACCATGCAGTGCCATATCATCTTGGCCAATCACAGCCCTTTGTGCAATCAAATCTAAATTTGATTGGTGGGATGAAATCATCTTATCCAATCAGATTAGAAACCCTTAAAACTCTCCTTAGGTGGTGCCAAGACTGGATCAAATAAGTCTTTTTGGCATCATAAAATTTAATCCCCTGAAGCAACTGGAGTCCCATCTGTATGGGACTCCATCTTTTATCCTCATGGGGCGCACGACTCCTTAGGCATGCACCCCCTTTCTATCTATTTTTTAGTAGGGCAACAAGTCCTTAGGTACTCTCCTATGGGTGCATGACACATGGGCAGATGTCTAAGTGTCCAGGGTCAATATTTGATCAATGTTCGAAAACAAGATTTAGCAAGTAATGGAAAATGGCAGGTATTGTCTCAAATTTATCTCATAAATTAAGACAATCATTTTCTAACCTAGACAAGCTCCAGTCAGACTAAATAAAGGTTCCTGAGTGAGCCCAAACATATTTGGCTCAGTCGAGACAAGAGTTATGATTGTTAAAGGAGAACCTTAGGCTCAATCGTGTGCTAACATGATTTTCTTGAACCTAATTGAATCTTATTCAAATCAATTAAACTGGATTAATCCAACTGATGATATTCAGATCCAAATCCATGTTTGTGTGATCTAGTTAGGTTTAGTTCCATATGGTAATGGAATATGTCGCAATTTCTATCATCGACATCATCGAAACACCTTTTGATAGATCAAAATTTTTCTGATTCAGACAACTAGTATGATCGATCATCCAAATCATTCTAATTGCTCCCAAAATCCACCAGTGACACCTAGCAGCATATGGTGACAATCCATCAGAACTGAAAATGAATCTCTTGGTGTAGTTACCTGTATGATTAAGTTTCTGTATCTTGATCACTGACTAGATTAGGGTTAAGGTGATCTCGTCAAACCCTAATTTTCATCATATGAATTAATCATTCGATTCAAGTCCAATGTGAAAACGATAATAGAAACTCTTTCGATTATTTTACTCTACCATGGCCATGGGCTTATGGACTTGATTCTCATGATCATCATAGGGCTACTCCTCATCTACCGAGGTAGATAGATCTCCTATTGGTGCAATCTAATTTCTACAATGAACATGCTATAGCCAACATACACCTCAGAATTTTTTATGGTTAGAAGATCGAGTTATGGTGTAGTTAAACTACAGCATCCTCAAGGTGAACTGCCGATGCACCTCAGGCCAAAGAACCAAACACACTACTGCAGCTTTGAGCCAGTTATCGATAAGAAGGTAGACTTCCTCATGACTGCTCGAGGTGATCACGCTCAGTGCCCTCATTCTCTAATGAGTACCTGTACTCTCACTTTGGTGTCTCTACACCATAGACTCAAGACTCATCTATCCAAAAGAAGCGTTCATACACCAACCTTTTCGATCAATCACCATCCTCATGATGATCCTACGGTCGGAAGTATTTTATGAGTTAATAATAAAAATTCATGTCTTAAATTTTCAACTCTTGAAAATATAAACTATCATTACTATTAACTTAAGGAATATATCACAGATACTTTCAAATACACACTATGATAGAAAATAATCTAATTTATTATTTATAGTTAAAATTATAGTTTTATCCTTAGAAATGTATTACAAGGGTCAGCCAATCTGACTTCTGGAGCACACATATCTAACAAACTCCCATTTGATCTAAAGCCAATTGGCTACAAATCTAAGTCCCATCTTGTCAACGTAGACTTTGATTTTCTGTTGGCCCAACGACGTTGTAAGTAGATCTGTCGTATTATCTATGGAGTTGACTCTTTTGACCTTGACATAACCTTTCTCAAGATAATTGTGGATGAGGTGGTATCGCCGCTCGATGTGCTTGGATTTCTGATGAGACCTTGGCTCATTAGCAAGGGCTATGGCACCATTATTATCGCATTACAGAGCAATGGCATCCGATGGCATCACTTCGATCTCCGTGGCAAACTTTTTATACCAGAATGCCTTTTTTGCAGCTTCTGATGTAGCGATGTACTCTGCTTTCATGGTGGAATCTACTATCACTATCTGCTTGAAACTCTTTCAACTGACAGCACCACCATTATACACAAATAGACTTTCAAATGTCGACTTTCGATCATCTATATCGGACATAAAATTTGAGTCTGTATATTTCTAGACTTGGAGTTCTTCATTACCAAAAATCAACATCATATCCTTAGTTCTTCTTAAGTACTTAAGGATACATTTCATAGAAGTTCAGTGTTCTTCACCTGGATTCGACTGACATCTGCTCGTGACACTCATAGCATGGGCTATATCAGGTCGTATACATAACATGGCATACATGAAGCTCCCTATTGCTGAAGCATAAGGGATCTTGCTCATGCATTCAATCTCCTCAGGTGTGTTAGGACATATTTTCTTGGAGAGATGAATGCCATGTTTGAAGGATACCAATACCCTCTTGGAGTTTTCCATGCTAAACCTCTTTAGCACTTCTTCGATGTACATTTTCTATGAAAGACCTAGCATCCTATTCGATCTATCTCTATAGACCTTAATTTCTAGAATAAAGGATGCTTCTCCTAGGTCTTTCATGAAGAATTCTTTAGATAACTATATTTTAACTATGGTCAACATGAAAATATCATTTCCAATAAGGAGGATATCATCCACGTACAGTACGAGGAAGATAATAGTGTTCCCACTGATATTTTTGAAAGTACATGGTTTCTCCTCATTCTTGATAAAACCAAATAACTTGATCACATCATTAAAATAAGTATTCCAGCTCTGAGATGCTTGCTTAAGTCCATATATGGACCTTTGCAGCTTGCATACTTTATGATCAACATCATTGGATGTGAAATCTAGTGGTTGTTCTATATAGATATCTTTCTTAAGGTATTCATTTAAGAACGCGGTTTTTACATCCATTTGCCATATTTCATAATCAAAAGAGGCTGCAATAGCAAGCAATGTGTGGATGGATTTTAGCAGGGCTATTGACGAAAAGATATCCTGATAGTTAGTTTCTTCACACTGACTATATTCTTTTGCCACTAATCTAGCTTTAAATATCTTCATATTTTCATCTGCACCAATCTTTCTCTTGTAGATTCATTCATCCAATATGTATTATATCTTCTGATGGATCTACCAAGATTCAGACTTGGTTTGAGTGCATCGAGTCAATTTCTGACTTCATTGCCTCTAACCATTTCTCGGAGTCGATATCCAATTCCGCCTCATCTTAGATTTTGGGATCATCACCATGAACCCCATTACCTACGAGAAACATTGATAAGTATCATAAATTTATCAATAAAAATATTAATTTATTAATTAATTTATATTAATTTTTAAGAATTAATGATCAATTTATATAAATTTTATGAAAAATTCATATTTTTATTAATTAAAAAAATTAATTAAAAAATAATAAAAATTAAAAAATAGAATTTTGTAATTAATAGAAAGAGTTTATTTTTTTGATCATAACAAAATAAGTTTTGCATAAAATAGAGCTAAAACGGAGAAGATATGAATTTTTAAAGAAATAAAATAAATAAAAATTAAATGAAAAATAACATATGGCTCAGCCGGCTTAAGCCGTCGTGCCATATCAGCCGGCGTGTCCAAACGTGCCAAGCCAAGCCGATGAAGCCAATGTGCCAAGCTAGCCATGCTAGCCAATTTAGCCGCAGAAGTCATCAGTCGGTCCATGATTCTGGCATGGATCGCTAGCTCAGTAGAAATTAGCGAATCACGAAGCGACACGTGGTGGACCTAGACCCTTAAAGGGTTTATAGAAAATCTATCATGGCTCGTAGGGCATTTTGAACTTTTCACTCGATGATAGAAGGTGCTGATTCATTACGGTGTGTGGTGCAGCCGGTCCGCGCGGTCCATGGGAATAGTAATTATGCAATCGTGCAGCTGCGATTGATTGCAGTCAAGATCGGACGGTGGAGGAAATTTTCTACTTCAGACTTCATGCAGATCGCCATCCAATGGTAGCGCCCAACCTAGAAGATGATCCAATGATCTAGAATGCTCTCGATGGTGATCAGGACTTGCAACGCGCGATCAGCGGCTAGATTTTCTCCATCAAATATGCGATCAATGGCCAAAATTTAATCCGACCTAATCTGGATCGATACATATCCGATTTTGATGATTATTGATCCGTTGAATTCCTATTGAATGGCTAGATTTCACCAGATTTCAATAGAATTCATCCAGGACTCCTTTTAATCTAATTTTCACTCAAATTTCTCTATATTTTGATGATCAAAGACCTTCTTAGTCCCACATTGCCTGTAGAAAAAAGTCTCTAATCCTCCTAGCTCTATAAATAAGACCTCAGACTTTCAGAATTTAGAATCTTCGATCAAGATGAAGCTTTGGTATAGGATGAAGCTAGGCTTTGGATTAATGGCTGCTTCGAGGCAACTGATGCCGAGAGAAAAAGCTGGGCTTCTACACCATCTTTCCACCAATGACGATCCAAGATCAGAGATCAGGTAATTTTATTTTATGTTTTTTCTTTTTAAATTTTATGTATTTAAATTTTAAAATTTTAATTAATATAAATTTTATTATTTTACACTTTAATTTTAGCTCTTTATTTTTATTATAATTTAATTTTTATACTTTAATTATTTTTTTTTTTTACTGCATGTAGATGCTAAGATCTAACTAGTAGATCTTAGTACCAAGTTTACTTTTCTGCATAATTTAATTTTCACTTCATAATTTTAATTTTTAATTTTTGACTTCAAATTTTATTTTTAAAATCTTTTTTATTTTTTTTTAAAAATCAAAGATCTCAAATCTAAAAACACTACTTTTTCTATGGATTCGACCCAACTCACTGCTATCTACGTATTCTTAATTATTTTAAGAAGTCAGATTAAACTAATAAATACGATGTCTTAACGACAATATCGCAATCTTATCAAGTTTTTGCACCATTATTGAGAAAGGATTAGATGCTATTTTTTTATTAATTTCTTTAATTTTTTTATAAATTAATTGTTAATAAAATTTTATTTTCTTTAATTTTTTTATAAATATTGCTTACTAACTTTTTTTTATTTTATAGAAAAAGAGGTTCAAAAATAAAAAGAACCAGGGCAAGGAACAAATCATTCAGTTTTTCTTAGTGAGATCAATCCTAACCCTAGTTCTTTTCTCTTTTTATTTATTTATTTATTTTATTTTTAAATTAAATTAAAAAAAATATATCTACTTAAATCTAATTAAAAATTTCATTATAAGATTAGAAATCCTAACTGCTTAGAGCATGCAATATATTAGTTTTATTTTTATTTTATTTGGTGATCACTGGAGATAAGATAAGCTCTTAAGTTTAATCAATTTCATGCATCTACTTTAGTTGCATAGAATTTCATGTTGAAAGCGATTGTGCATATGCATTTTTAAATCAAATTAAGGGCAACACCTAATTAAATAAGATAAGATGGAGATTTGATCACCCTTCTTTAGCCTATAAACAACCAACCAGCATCCTGCATTGACCTAACCTTTAATTTTAAAATCAATTAGACATCAGCCCTATGAGCTCGAGCTCAATAGGATAAGAAACTCTAAGAGTTGCATCAAATTAGGATTAGTCAATTTGACTGGTGTCTAGAAAAATGGTTCAGGAATGACTGGACCCGAAGAAAGGTGGTTTCTAATTGGTTCCGTTAGCTTATCCGATCAAGCATAATTGGTGTCTAAGGTAAGCAATAGGGGGACTCCCACGATCTTACACTTACCTGATCAGTTAATTGGCTGATCTTATACTTGGAGGGCTTAAAGATGACCTCGATAGTTAGGAGCTATCTAGATCTAGGATAATCATTAGTGAAGATTGATTGACCAACTTGATTGCTAACCAATATCAAACCTAATTAAACCTAATTCTTCTCTCTCTTCTTAGTTCTAGGACTCCTTAGGACCTCTTCTTTAGAACTCTTTTTTCTTTCTTCTCCTTTCTCCTCTAAAAATAAAATAAAATAAAAATTAAATTAAACTAACTAAAAAAATATTAAAAATAATAATTAAATTAAATTAAATTAAATTACAAATAATAATTAAAATAATTTAAAATTTTTTTATAAAATAATAATATAATAAAATAATAATATATATATAATAATAACAAAAAATTTTAAAAAATTTTAAAAAATTTTTGAACCACACGTTAGGGTTGCACTAGTGCATGCACGGTAGAAAATCGCTTTACCAGATTTAGTTGAACCCAACCATAACATTGAAAAGTTGAATCGTATTAAATCTGATAACCAAATGGCTGAAAACTTTAGAGAACCACCTAAGAAGATGAAGAAATATTTTATTTCTTCCACCTATAATCCATCGACTTACATCCAATTATCTAAAATTCATGCTACCTACTATGAGATCAAGCCGACCATAATTCAGATGCTCCCATCTTCCTATGGGAACACCAATGAAGATCCTTATAAACATCTGGATGAATTCCTAGAAATCTACTTTATGATGAAAATTCAAAATTTAATTGAGGATGCCCTTAGACTAATTTTATTTTCTTTATCATTAAAAGATAAAGTCAAGTACTGGCTTGGCACAATAGGAAGACCAATTAAAACTTGGGCTGAATTGCAAAGTGAATTTCTTAAAAAAATTTATCCCATAGGCCGAACCAACATTATGAGACAAGATATCACTGGATTTGCTCAGCTTCCAGGGGAACAGATTCACGAGTCATGGGAGAGACTTAAGAAACTTCTTAGAAAATGCCCACACCATGGTCTGTCTAAGTGGCAAATAGTTCAAGCTTTCTATGAGGGTTTAGGAGACCAATACAGACATGTGGAGGTGCATTTATGAACAAGAGTGAGGACGAAGCTTATACCTTATTTGAAATCCTGAGTGAAAACTTAATTAATCATGCTTCGTTATCTTTCTACCAAATCTGGGCAGGGATCTATGAATTTAAATATATAGAATCTAGTTCTAAGACTGATTCAAATTTGATAAATAAAGTGAACTTTCTTGCTCAGAAATTAGATCAAGTCCTAATCCTAGGTCAATAATCTCTTGCACAATTCACATCATCTTCTAATTATCAGTAGATTTGTTCAATCTGTGCTAGCCCAACCCATCATGTGAATGAATGTCCTGTAGCTGCACAGTTTTCACATTTTATCCAAGAATAAGTTCAAGCTGCTTAAGGTTACTCTAAATTAATTAATGATCTATTTTCAAATTTATATAATTCAGATTGAAGCAACCACCATAATTTTTCTTGGACATCCCAACAAACTCAGGCTCAGACCCAAATTTTACTTGTCCAAAACTATCAAAATAGGCCCGAATACCAAAACTATGCCTATAATAATGGTTAGCCTAGTCAGTTCATCCAGCCATCATATAAGAACCAGCTATCATACTCACCTCCTCAATAGATCAATCTAGCTGACAATAGATTTAACCAACTTCAATAATTAATTTTGAATCAACAACAATCGATCTTGACTCAACAAGAATCTATCACTAGGCTAGAAGCTTAAATTGGATAATTAGTTGAGTCTAACACGAGGAGAGAACTAGATCAACTATCGAGCCTACCAATTTCAAACAACCCACCTAATGTCCACCAACCATCTGGACCAAGTTATCAATTTAATGTCTCACTTAAGAATCCCTAATTTGAGAATGCCAAAGTAATTTCTAAACTTAAAAGTTATAGGATTCTTATGGACCCATACCAAAATTAGGTGAGAGAAGCTAGTACTGATGCTAGCCAAAATAAAAATTTAGAGGAACAGATTAGTACTGAGACTAATCACATAGAAGAATCTAAGTCCGAAACTAGTACTAATGCTGGTTCCAGTTTAAATGAGATAGACATAGAAAAAAGAGAATAGATGATTTATCCGAGACTTATAAACCTAATGTCCTATTTGTTTTAATCCTAGAAGTCGATTCTTCTTACAAAAATTAAGAGGCATGTAATGAAGTGTCAATGAAATTATTTAAGTAAGATCACATTAATTTACCTTCAGAATTAAACCCACCTTTAGACATCCTTCTAGTACCCAGTGCATTAAACTTAACTCCTAATTCAAAAACTCAATTCATGAGCATTTTAGAAAAATAAATAGAAGAAATTATTAATAAACATGGGTCTGAGAATGGGGTCATAAATTATGTCCTTAAAATTAACAATGATTATATCAATAAAGGGATAAGAAATTATCCTCCTAAGATTGGCAATCCAAAATTATTAGAATTTATTAATCCAATATTTGATACTGGATAGTAAGCTACACTGTGTCTGGCTGAAGATGGTAAACTTAATGCTTATTTGAAGGCAACCCAATATTTAGTTTTCTTCATCTAATTTATATTTTTAGTTTATTTTTTTAGACATATTGAATAAGTTGGAGGGAGAGTCCAAATTCTTAAAGATATGTGCTGGACCAAAAATATACTGAATCAAGTGTATTCTTTCATGTTCTTTATTACACCCTTTATTTTTTCTTCTCCATTGAGGACAATATCGATTAAGTTAGGAAGAAAGAAAAATAAAAATTTTAAAATTTTAAATCCTTAAAAAGTTAGTATTTAGACACCAGATTATGCTTAAGAATTGAATTAAACTAAGTATTTTTAAAAAAAAATTGATGCACAGATAAGAGAATCTATGAGATATTGAGGAATTAAGTATTAAGAAAATCCAATAAAGAGTTAAGTCTAGAATATAAAAGATTTTTTCTTTGAGTATTTCTAATTTTTTCTACTAATCAAAAAAAAATCTACTTTTTATGGACTTATGTAGGATAACTATACATTTCTTCATATAAAAAATTAAATAAAAAAGTTTTCAAGTACTTCTTACTGAGTAACCAAGCTTTTTTGCCTAAGCAAGCATTGAGTTTTGCATCAAAATATGAGAAGAGCAAAGAAGCTCATTATAAATCTAGTCTTAACTCGTAGCCTATTTGATTTGAGCTAGTAAGCTCGAGGGATATTCTATACCTAATATCCTAAAGCCAATTGATTTGGGAGTCATTGGCTCAAGACTCGTTACATGAATCAAATAGAAAGCTTAAGGGGTTAAGACACTCAATAGTGGTACAATGTTAAAAAAAAAAAAAAATTCCACCGAGTAACTGTGTCCCATTGCTTAAGTCAGCAATGATATTAACGTCAAAAAGTGGGCAATATGAAAATAAAAATCAATAAATGAAGGGCGAAAGTAGCAATACACTTACCTATATGAAAGTTTAGACAAATCAGAGATAATTATAGGATAATTTAGAAAAAATTTAGAAAAATTTAATATTCTTTACTTAATTTTTCTATTGATAAGTATTAATATCCTAATGATATGTCTCACTTAAACTTTACTGAATATCAATGGCCATTTTGAAAACTGTTTAGGTAAAATTCAAAACTCTAAAGTTAAAAAGTATTTAAAATTAAATTCTTTCTTCACTTGAGGATGAGCAAAGCTTAAGTTGGAAGGTATGATAAGTACCATAAATTTATCAATAAAAATATTAATTAATCAATTAATTCATATTAATTTTTAAGAATTAATGATCAATTTATATATATTTTCTAAGAAATTCATATTTTTATTAATTAAAAAATTAATTAAAAAATAATAAAAATAAAAAAATAAAATAAAATTTTATAATCAATGAAAAGAGTTTATTTTTTTTATTATAATGAAATAAGTTTCGCACAAAATGAAGTTAAAATAGAGAAGATATGAATTTCTAAAAAAATAAAATAAATAAAAATTAAATGAAAAATAACATACGGCTCAGTTGGCTCAAGCTGCTGCGCCATATCAGTTGGCACATCCAAATGCATCGAGCCAAGCCGACAAAGCTAGTGCACCAAGCCAGTCATGCTAACTGACTCAATCGTGGAAGCTATCAGCTGGTCCATGATTCAGGCGTGGACCGCCAGCTCAGCATAAACCAGCGAATCACGAAGCGACACGTGGTGGACCTAGACTCTTAAAAGGTTTATAAAAAATCTATCATGGCTCACAGGATATTTTGGACTTTTCACTCGATGATAGGAGGTGCTGATTCATTGTGGTATGCAGTGCAACCGATCCACGCGATCCATGAAAATAGTAATTATGCGATCGTGTGGCGCGGTTGATTGCGATCAAGATCAAACGATGGAGGAAATTTTCTACTTTAGACTTCATGTAGATTGCCATCTAATGGCAGCGCTCAACCTAGAAGATGATGCAATGGATCAGAATGCTCCCGACGGTGATCAAGACTCCCAATGCATGATCAGCGGTCAGATTTTCTCCATCAAATGCATGATCAATGACCAAAATTTAATCCAACCTAATCTGGGTCGATACACATCCAATTTTGATAATTTTTGATCCATTGGATTTCTATTGAACGGCTAGATTTCACCAGACTTTAACAAAATTTATCCAAGACTCTTTTTAATCCAATTTTCACTCAGATTTCTCCATATTTTGATGATCAAAGACCTCCTTAGTCCCACTTTACCTACAGAATAAAGTCTCCAATCCTCCTAGCTCTATAAATAAGATCCAAGACTTCTAGAATTCAGAATCTTCGATTAAGGTGAAGCTTTGGTACAGAATGAAGCCAAGCTTTAGATTAATGGCTGCTTCGAGGCAACTAGTGCCGAGAGGAAAAGCTGAGCTTCTACACCATCTTTCCACCAATGTCGATCCAAGATCAAAGATCAGGCTATTTTATTTTATTTTATTTTATTTTTAAATTTTATGTATTTAAATTTTAAAATTTTAATTAATATAAATTTTATTTTTTTGTACTTTGATTTCAGCTCTTTATTTTTATTATAATTTAATTTTTATACTTTAATTATTACTCTTTATTTTACTGCAAGTAGATGCTAAGATCTAACTAGTAGATCTTAGTACCAAGTTTACTTTTCTGCATAATTTAATTTTCACTTCATAATTTTAATTTTTAATTTTTGACTTCAAATTTTATTTTTAAAATCTTTTTTTTTCTTTTCAAAAATCAAAGATTTTAAATCTAAAAATACTACCTTTTTTGTGGATTCGATTTGACTCACTGCTATCTATGTATTCTTAATTATTTTAAGAAATTGAATTGAACTGATAAATACGGTATCTTAATGACAACATCGTGATCTTATCAAATATTTTCTCTACTTTTTTTGAAATAGTATCTAAGTACCTCTCAGGGGGATGGAAAATCTTTTTCGATCTACGAGGTGGAGGAAGTAGTGATTATTTTGGCTCAACCTAATTTGGTTCCATAGGGTCCTTAACTTGTTGCTCTTGTAAGATTTTTTTCTCGATCTTGATCTGCTTTTCAATGCCACCATCTTGAATAAACTATTTTTTAAGAAAGATGGCATGCCTGAAAGAAAAAATCTTATTTTTTGAATCAGTTTCGTTTAGATCTGATTGGATCAAGAGGAATATTTCAAAAATTTTTCTCTAAGATCCTAATCAGATCTAAGACTCTTCAAATCTGATCTTATTGATCTGATAAAATAAATTAAATTAAATTAAATCTAATTTAATTATATCTTTATTTTGGATAATTTAATTATCCTATGATGATCTCGATGTTTGCCTAAGATTTTGGACGTAGCTACACAAGCGCCTGACCTCTACCGATATCCACTTGGGTAGGATCTGGAGATCTTCTCTTTCTCTATCAATCCTTCAAAAATTAGATCTAGATCTGATCTTAAAGGTCTTCAAAAACTCTTTTGAAGAATAACCATTGTCTCTTGTTGTAGTGCTGCCTTCTTTCTTTCTTATCGTCTTTCACTTGCTTGGATCACACCTAACTCATGCCCAAAACCTCTTGAAAGTGGAGAGGAGAGAGAGGACTAGAGGGTGGCATGGAGAAGGAGGGAGAAAAGCTTTGTGGCATGGGTTAAAGCAGAAGATCTCAATTTTAGGCACAGACAGGGTTTATATAGATTCTGCTGCACCATGCAGTGCCACATCATCCCGACCAATTATGGCCCTTTATGCAATCAGATCTAAATCTAATTGGTGGGATGATATCATCTGATCTAATCAGATTAGAGTCCCTCAAAACTCTCCTTAGATGGTGCCAATACTGGGTCAAACAAGTCTTCTTGGTGCCATCTAGGTTGATTCCCTAAAGCAATCGGAGTCCCATCTGTATGGGACTCCAAACCTTATCCACATGGGGCGCATGCCTCCCTAGGCATGCACCCCTTGTCTATCTACTTTTTAGGAGAACAAGGGCCAAGGTTCTCTCCTATGGGTGCATGACACATGAGTAGATGTGTAAGTGTCAAAGGTCAACATTTGACTAAAGTCCAAAGACAAGATTTAGCAGGTGATGAAAAATGGCAGATATTGTCTCAAATTTATCTCATAAATTAAGACAACCCTTTTCTAATCTGGACAAGCTTCAGTCGGACCAAGTAAAGATTTCTGAGTGAGCTCAAACATATTTTGCTCAGTCGAGACATGTTTTAATGATTGTTAAAGAAGAACATTAGGCTCAATCATGTGCTAGCATGATTTTCTTGAACCTAATTGAATCTTATTCAAATCAATTAAATTGGGTTAATCCAATTGATGATATCTAGATCTAAACCCTTATTTGTGTGACCTAGTTAGGTTCAATTCTATATGGTAATGGGATATGCCGTGATCTCTATCATCGACATCATCGAAACACCTTTTGATGGATCAAAACTTTTTTGATTCAAATAACTAGTATGATCGATCATCCAAATCAATCTAATTGCTCCCAAAATCCATCAGTGACACCTAGCAGCATATGGTGGCAACCCATCAGAACTAAAAGCGAACCTCTCGGTACAGTTACCTATGTGATTAAGTTTCTCTATCTTGAGCCCCGACCGTATTAGGGTTAAGGTGATCTTGTTAAACCCTAATATCCGTTATATGAATTAATCATTCGATTTAAGTCCAATGTGAAAATCCTAATAGAAACTCTTTCTATTATTTCACTCTACCATGGCCATGGGCTTATGGACTTGATTCTCCTGATCATCATAGGGCTGCTTCTTATCTACCGAGGTAGATAGATCCCCTATTGGTGCAATCCAATTCCTATAATGAATATGCTCTAGCCAACATACACCTCAGGATTTCGAATGGCTAGGAGACCGAGTTATGGTATAGTCAATCTATAACACCCTCAAGGTGAACTGTCGATGCATCTTAGGTCAAAGAACCAAACACACTACTGCAGCTTTGAGCCAGTCATCGATGAGAAGATAGACTTCCTCATGACTGCTCGAGGTGGTCATACTCAGTGCCCTCATTTTCTAATGAGTACTTGTACTCTCACTTTGATGTCTCTACATCATAGACTCAAGACTCATCTATCCAAAAGAAGCAATCATACACCAACCTTTCGGTTCAATCACCATCCTCATGATGATCCTATGGTCGGAAGCATTTTATGAGTTAATAATGAAAAGTGTATTACAAGTTAAAATTATAGGAGCATTTTATAGTTAAAATTATAATTTTGTCCTTAGAAGTGTATTACAAGTGTCAGCCAACTGGCTTCTAGGGCACACAAATTTAACAAACTCCTACTTGACCTAAAGCCAATTGGCTACAAATCGAAGTCTCATCTTCTCAAGGTGGGCTTCGATCTTTTGCTGGTCCAACGGCTTTATAAGTGGGTTTGCCGCATTATCTGCGGAGTCAATTTTCTTGACCTTGATGTAACCTTTCTCAAGATAATTATGGATGAGATGGTATTGCCGCTCGATGTGCTTCGATTTCTGATGAGACCTCGGCTCCTTAGCAAGGGCTATGGCACCATTATTGTCGCAGTATAGAGAAATGGCATCCGATGGCATCACTCCAATCTCTGCGGTAAACTTTTTGTACTAGAATACCTTTTTTGTAACTTCTGATGCAGCGATATACTCTACTTCCATAGTGGAATCTGCTATCACTGTCTGCTTGAAACTCTTTCAACTGACAGCACCACCATTGCATACAAACAGACTCTCAGATGTCAACTTTCGATCATCTATATTGGACATAAAATTTGAGTCTGTATATCCCTAGACTTGGAGTTCTTCATTACCAAAGACCAGCATCATATCCTTAGTTCTTCTCAAGTATTTAAGGATACATTTTATAGAGGTCAAGTGTTCTTGTATTGGCTCAACCTGATTTGGTTCCATAGGGTCCTTAGCTCATTGCTCTTGTAAGATTTTCTCCTCAAGCTTGATCTACTTTTCAATGCCACCATCTTGAATAAACTATTTTTCAAGAAAGATAGCATGCCAACTTACAATCACATTATGGTCTTCTGAAATGTAGAAATAATATCCTAATGATTCTTTAGGATATCCTATGAATCGAGCTCTAAAGGACCTATAGTCTAACTTATCCGCTTGTTGTCTTTTGACATGAGCCAGATAACTCCAAATTCTAAGATGACTCAGACTTGCTTTCTTACTATGCTATATCTAGAAATAATTTTGGAGGGAACTCTATTTAGTAAATATATAGCAGTTAACAGACTATGTTTCCATAGAAAATCAGGAAGGTCTGTGAAGCTCATCATAGATCGGACCATATCTAATAGGGTCCAGTTCCTCTATTCTGAAATCTCATTGAGTTGAGGTATTTCAGATGGAGTCCATTGAGAGACTATGCTATTTTGCTTGAAATAGCCCAAGAATTCTCGACTAAGGGATTCACCTCCTCGATCTAATTGAAGAATCTTAATGAATTTTCTAGTTTGCTTTTCAACTTCATGTCTGAATTTCTTAAACTTTTCAAAGGCTTCAGACTTGTGTCTCATAAGATACACATATCCATACCGAGATAAATCATCAATAAAGATTATGAAGTAGTCAAAGTTGTCTCTAGCCGCACATCAAATGGGCCACACACATCAATATGTACTAGGGCATGTAGTTTCGTGGCCCTTTTCCCATATCCTACAAAAGAAAGCTCAGTCATTTTGCTATGAAAATATGATTCATAAATTGGATATGACTCAGAAGTCAACGAACTCAATCATCCAATTTTTTTTAATTTGTTAATCCTATCTTCTGCTATATGATATAGCCTTAGGTTCCATAGATATCTATCGTTTGGACTATCCCTGGGTCGTTTTGATCTTATGGCATTCATATTTTGCTCGATATTAAAGATAGATACATCAATATGTACCTGGTAGAGACCGTTAATAAGAAAACCACTTGCAATTTTATTTCTTTCATAAAAAATCTTACAATGGTCCTTAAGAAAATAAATTACATAGCCTTCTTGTGCTAAACATGAAATAGAAATCAAATTCCTGCTTGCAGTAGGCATATAATAATAATTCCTAAGTACTAAATCTAAGCTAGATGGTAGTCGAAGAGGATAGATTTCCACGATCACAACAGCAACGCTTGCTCCATTTTCAACATGTAGGATCATCTTACCATTCCTTAGCCTCTTGCTATTCTCAAGATCCTGCATGGAAGTACACAAATGAGCACTAAAACCAGAGTCAAGCAACCAACTGGATGCAAAAAAAATCATAAAATTAGATTCAATAACAAGCATACCTCTAGAAGAATCTATCTCCTTCTTATTCTTCAGGGTGGCCAGGTATGTAGGACAGTTTCGCTTCTAGTGGCCGTCAGTATTATAATGGAAACACTTTTCTTGGTCAATGGCCTTCTTCTTCAGCTCTGTCTTCTTTTTCTTTCCACCTTCCACCTTCTGCCTTTTCACAGACTTCTTCTTCTTTCCAAAAGACTTTTATTTGGAAGAAGTCCGTTCCATAGTAAGTACTGAGCCTTTAGAATCTTTCATGAAAAACTCAGCAGTAACCAGCATATTCATAAGCTCGATCAGAGTATTCTAAAGTTTATGCATATGGTAGTTCTTGATGAACTGCCCATACGCATCAGTCAAGGATTGCAGAATTATATCATTCTGTAGATCTTGATCTAACTTCACTTCGAGCTTCTCAAGCTCTTCTAAGTCCTTGATCATCATCAGATAATGATCTTGGACTGATTGTCGATCATGCATTTTAGCCTTAAACAATCATTTAGTGATTTGATATTTGGCTGCACGACTTTGTTTACTAAACGACTCTTATAGGTGAGCCAACATTTGGCAGATAGTCTTGATATCTTCATGTTGATGCTGAAGCTTATCAGACATTGAGCCTAACATATAGTATCTGACCTTATTATCTTCATCCATCCATTTGTTAGGAGACGCTCTCTGTTCAGCAGACGGATGAGTTGATAAGGTGGGAGGATCTTGGTCCAATACATGAGTCAACTTCTCAAAATTCAAAATAATTTTGAAGTTTTAGATCCAATCCTTATAATTAGATTCGGTCAGTCTATGGGTGTCCAGGATACGGACTAGTAGATTGAACGTAGATATTTTTCTTTTTTCTATAGAGAGTCAAAGTTTTTAGTTAGATTTTATAATTAAGACTTGACCAATTTATTTAGGAGTTTATTTTTTAAACAAATTAGCTTCCACTATTTTTTTAGATCCCTACACTTCCTCTATAAAGATACAAAAATCTCTATGATTACTGATTTCTAGTGGATGGTGCAGTCCCATAAACTGACTCATCACCTCACCTAATAGTTATTGGTGATGGGTTAGCCAATGAGTGAACAACTCTTGTCTAATGATTCTCTAATTATGGTGCACCCAGGCTTGGTCTCTAATTCATGAATCTCACCATGTCTGAAATATTGATCCATTCCTTAGTTAAGTCAGACCCACCATTTGCATAGATTGAATTTTTAATTGGATCTCTCACCGTATCTAGAATATTAAGCCCAATCCATCCTCTAGCCTATAGCATCCAATGTCTAATAGATATAGTTGTCTTTTCGGTGCAATTGAACCACTATGACCAGTCGAGAATAATCAACCCCGGGAAGGGACTGCATATCTATAATGGTGGAAGATCTTAGACTTAATCTTTTCTTATGGAGATTTGATTTAGGTCTCTTTAAACTTGACTTGACATAGCCATAACCATTATGACTAATCTAGTGGCATGGGTTGGCTTGTATTGTTAGCCACCTTAGATCAGGATTGGGCCGACAAATATGGTCAGGTAAGTGAGATCGGTGGAAGGAATATGCCATTAACTCGATAAGAATGCATTCAAGTCAAGTAGCTCCCAATTAAAAATCAGTCGATCATATTTGCCAAACTTACCTTAGACATCAAATTATTGAGTCAGAACCAATCGGCTTAGCCTACAATCCAGACTCTAACCACTGAGCCTAATTAGGTCTTAACTTGATCGATCACTCATGTGACTCGACCTTGATCCAGACTAAATCCTATTAGGCTGATCAATTTAAGTACTCTTGATCCCACCTAATCAACTCTTGATTCGGTTTGATCAATCGTTAGACTTAATTGAGCTACTCAAGCATGAACCCAATTTTATGAATATATCTTAGACCTAAAAATTTTTAATTTTAGACCTAATATATTTCATAATCTTAATTCTCAATTAAGTTTAAGGTTCATAAATAAAATATGTATATAAAATCCTAGGGTTTCAGGATCTAGGGTTTTGCAGAAAATAAGTTTTGATTTCTGATTAAGATCGAATGCGCAGCACCCCTATACACCATAAGAACATCCCATCAAATGGGAGAAGAGAGCCTTTAAATCCTACTTCGTTCTTATGATCGGATGGCTAAGGAGAATGCCTTAATCAGAAACATGATAAATCTACAAAACTAGTTAGATCTACATCATATATTACATATATAAAAATTAATCTAACTAAAAACATATTTTACATACATCTCATGTATCATATCATGCATGTTTTTAGATTTAAATTATCTCATAAATATCTAAAAATAAAATTTAAATTTGATCATATCAAATTAAAATTTATTCTAGATAATTTTGTAGAACTATTCTACAACTAGTCTAAATATGTAACTATCATATCTCATATGAATAAATTAAATAAATTTATTTTTTATTTTTTAGATTTAGTTATAATATTTATAATATCAAAAAATAGTAAATAAATAAATCTAAAAATTATAATTAATTAAATTAAAATTATGATCATGCTAGACTATATATAGAATAATTCTATTCCTAGTCTAGTCATGCATCTCATACATCTTAGATCTAGATTATTTAATTTTTTAATTTTCTAATTTTAGATCTAATCATATCTAATGTGACATCTTAAATTATCTAATTATTAAATTAAAAATAAATTAAAATTAAATTTAATAAATTATGGAACCTGGCTCTAATACCAGTTGAAGGAAAAAATCTATTTTTTGGATCAGGTTTGTTCAGATCTGATAGGATCAGGAGGGATATTTTAAAAATTTTTTCTCTAATATTCAAATTAGATCTAAGACTTCTCAGATCTAATCTTATTGATTTGATAATAAAAATAAAAATAAAAATTAAATCTAATTTAATTATATCTTTGTTTTGGGTAATCTAATTATCCTATGATGATGTTGATATTTGCCAGAGGTTCTGGATGTAGCCATGCAAGTGCCTAGCCTCTATCGGTATCCACTCAGATAGGATTTGAAGATCTTCTCCTACTTAATTAATCCTCCAAATATTAGATATAGATCTGATCTTGAGGATCTTCAAAACTACTTTTGAAGAACAGTCGTTATTTCTTGCAGTAGTGCTGCCTTCTTTCTTTCCTGGTGCCTTTCACTTGCTTGGATCGCACCTTCTTCATGCCCAAAGGCCCTTGGACATGGAAAGGAGAGAGAGGACCAGAGGATGACATGGAGAAGAAGAGAGAGGGGCTATGTGGCATGGGCTAAAGGTAGAAGAATTTAATTCTAGGCACAGACAGGGTTTATATAGACCCTGCTGCGCCATACAGTGCCACATCATCTTGGCCAATCATGGCCCTTTGTGCAATCAGATCTAAATTTGATTGATGGGATGACATCATCTGATCCAATCAGATTATAAACCCTCAAAACTTCTTAGGTAGCACCAAGACTGGATCAAATATGTCTTCTTGGCGCCACATAATTTAATCCCCTGAAGCAACTAGAGTCCCATCTGTATGGGACTCTAGGCATGCGCCCTCTTTCCGTCTGCTTTTTAGCAGGAGGACAAGTCTCCAAGTACTCTTCTATGGGTACATGACATATGGATAGATGTCTATGTATCCATGGTCAACATTTGACCAATGTTCGAAGATAAGATTTAGCAGATGCCGAAAAATGATAGGTGTTATCTCAAATTTATCTCATAAATTAAGACAACCCTTTTCTAACGTGGACAAGCTCCAGTCAGACTAAGTAAAGGTTTTTGAGTGAGCCTAAATACATTTGGCTCAGTCGAGACAAGCTTTAATGATTGTTAAAGGAGAATATTAGGCTTAATCATGTGCTAGCACGATTTTCTTGAACCTAATTGAATCTTATTCAAATCAATTAAACTGAATTAATACAATTGATGATATTCAGATCCAAACCCTTATTTGTGTGATCCAGTTAGGTTCAATTTCGTATGATAATGGGATATGTAACAATCTCTATCATCGACATCATCGAAATACCTTCCGATGGATAAAAACTTTTCTGAGTTACCTGTGTGATTAAGTTCCTCTATCTTGAGCCCTGACCGAATTAGAGTTAAGGTGATCTCGTCAAACCCTAATTTTCATCATATGAATTAATCAATTGATTCAAATCCAATGTGAAAACTCTAATAGAAACTTTTTCTATTATTTCACTCTGCCATTGCCATGGGCTTTTGGATTTGATTCTCATGATCATCATAAGGCTACTTCTTATCTATCGAGATAGATAGATCCTCCATTAGTACAATCCAATTTTTACAATAAACATGCTATAGCTAACATACACCTCAGGATTCTGAATGGCTAGGAGATCGAGTTATGGTATAGTCAAACTACAACACCCTCAAGATGAACTATCGATGCACTTTAGGTCAAAGAACCAGACACACTACTGCAGCTTTGAGCCAGTCATCGACGAGAAGGTAGACTTCCTAATGACTGCTCGAGGTGGTCACACTCAGTGCCCTCATTCTCTAACGAGTACCTATACTCTCACTTTGGTGTCTCTACACCGTAGACTCAAGAATCATCTATCCAAAAGAAGCATTCATACATCAACCTTTTGGATCAATCACCATCCTTATGATGATCCAACGGTCGGAAGCATTTTATGAGTTAATAATGAAAATTAATGTCTTAAATTTTCAACTCTTGAAAATATGAACTATCATTACCAGTAACTCAAGGAATGTATCACAGACACTTTCAAATACACACTATGATAGAAAATAATCTAATTTATTATTTATAGTTAAAATTATAATTTTATCTTTAGATGTGTATTATAAGTGTCAGCCAATCTGGCTTCTAGGACACACATATCTAATAGGAGAGGCTCTAACAGAGGCCCTTACGTGTCCCTACAGCCATATTAAAAATAGGAGGAGAATCTCATCCTAATATGAGCAAGATGAAGGCCTTGTTAATGTAAGATGAGAGGAGAGGAGAGGTCCTAGTGAAGGACAAATCTTGATTTTTTGGATCAAGTTCGTTCAGATCTGATCGGATCGAGAGAGATATTTCAAAAATTTTTTTCATATTTCTATATCAGATCTAAGATGTTTCAAATCTGATTTCATAGATCTAACAAATAAAAATAAAAATAAATTAAATCTAATTTAATTTCTATCTTGATGTGGGTAATCCAATTATCCTTTGATGATCCTGCTGAATGCCTGAGGTTCTAGATCTAGCCATGCAAGCGTCTGGCCTCTACCGATATCCACTCAAGCTAGATCTGGAGATCTTCTTCTTCTTTATTACTTCTCTAAATATCAGATTTAGATCTAATTTGGAGGATCTTCAAAACTCCTTCTAAAGATCAACAGTCGTCTCTACAGCAGTGCTGTCTTCTTCCTTTCTCGTCAGCTTTTTTTTTCCTGGATCGCACCAAACTGAAGCCCAACTTCCTTTGAGCGTGGAGAGGAGAGAAAGGATCAAAAGATAGCATGAAGGAGGGAGAGGGGCAGCCTTGGGGCATGGCTAAGAGGGACTCTATAAAAGTTGGGCATAGATAGGATTTATTTATAGACCTTACTGCGCCATGCAGTGCCACATCATTCCAACCAATCGCATTGCTTCATGCAATTAGATCTAAATCTGATTGATGGGATGATATCATCAAATCCAATCAGATGAGAGCCCCATAAATTCATCCTTAGATGGTGCCTAAGACTGGTCAAAGTCTATAGGTAAGGGTCACCTAAGTAGAATCCAAGAAACAACATGGAGTCCCATCTGTATGGGACTCTAGACATCCCTATCCATGGGCGCACACCATCCTAGGCATGCACCCCCTCATTTCTAAATTTCAGTAAGGGGACAAGCCCCTATCTGCTCTTTAATAAGTGCATGACACATGGGCAGATGTCCAAGGGCCAAAAAGTCAATGTTTGACCAAAGTCAAAGGACAAGAATTAGCAGGTGATGAAAAATGGTAGGTATTATCTCTAATTTATCTCATAAATTAAGACAACCCTTTTTTGACCTGAATAAGCTTCAGTCAGATCAGATAAAGGTACTTATGTGAGCACAAATATATTTGGCTCAATCAAGATAACTTTTAATGATAGTAAAAGAAGAACGTTAGGTTCAATCATGTGCTAGCACGATTTTCTTGAACCTAATTGGATCTAATTCAAATCAATTGAACTAAGTTAGTCTAATTGATAATATCCAGATCCAAACTCTTGTTTGTATGACCCAGAAGGTTCAGTTCTGTATGGTAATGGAATATGTCATGATCTCCATCATCGACATCATTAAAACTCCTTTCGATGGATCAGAACTCTTCTGATTCAGACAACTAAAATGATCGATCATCTAAATCATTCTTATTGCTTCCAAAATCCACTAATGATGCCTAGCAGTATATGGTAGCAACCTATCAAAACTGAAAATGAACCTCTCGATGCATCTACTTGTGTGATTAAGTTCTTCTATCTTGAGCTCCGATCAGATTAGGGTTAAGGTGAACTCGTCAAACCCTAATTTCTATCATATGATTTAATCATTTGATTCAAGTCCGATGTGAAAACCTTAATAGAAACTCTTTCTATTATTTCACTCTCTACCATGGCCATGGACTTATGGACTTGATTCTCATGATCATCATAGAGCTGCTCCTCATCCACCGAGGTAGATATATTCCATCTTGGTGGAATCCAATTTCTATAATGAACATGCTATAGCCAACATACACCTCAGGATTCTGAATGGCTAGGAGATCGGGTCATGGTGTAGTCAAACTATAACACCCTCAAGATGAACTACCGATGCACCTCAGATCAAAGAACCAGACACACCACTGTAACTTTGAGTCAGTCATCGATGAGAAGGTAGACTTCCTTATGACTACTCAAGGTGGTCACGCTCCGTGCCCTCATTCTCTAACGAGTACCTGTACTTTCACTCCAGTGTCTCTACACCATAGACTCAAGACTCATCTATCGAAGTGATTGTGCACTAACCTTTTGGATCAATCACCATCCTCATGACGATCCTACGATCAGGAGTATTTTATGAGTTAATAAATAAAAATTCATGTCTTAAATTTTCAACTCTTGAAAATATGAATTATCATTACCATTAACTCAAGAAATATATCACAGATACTAAATACATATTTATGATAGAAAATAACCCATTTTATTATTTATAGTCAAAATTATAATTTTGCCCCTAGAAGTGTATTACAAGTGTCAGCCAATTCTGGCTTCTAGGGCACATATATCTAACAAATTTCCACTCGATCTAAAGTCAATTGGCTATAAATCTAAGTTTCATCTTCTTAAGGTGGGCTTCGATCTTCTGCTAGTCTAACGACTTTGTTAGCGGGTTTGCTACATTATCTATGGAGTCGACTCTCTTGATCTCAACGTAACCCTTCTCGACGTAATCACGGATGCGGTGGTATCGCCGCTCGATGTGCTTGAATTTTTGGTGAGACCTTGGCTCCTTAGTAAGGGCTATAGCACCATTATTGTCGTAGTACAGAGGAATGGCATCACTTCGATCTCTATGGCAAACTTCTTGTACCAGAATGCCTTCTTTGCAGCTTCTGATTTAGTGATGTATTCTGCTTTCATGGTAGAATCTGCTATCACTGTCTGCTTGGAACTTTTTCAACTAACAGCTCCACCATAGCACACAAACAAACTCCTAGATGTCGATTTTCAATCATTTATATTGGACATAAAATCTGAGTTTGTATACCCGTAGACTTGGAGTTCTGCATTACCAAAGACCAACAACATATCCTTAGTTCTTCTCAAGTACTTAAGGATACATTTCGTAGAAGTTCAGTATTCTTCATCTGGATTCGACTGATATCTACTCGTGACACTCACAGCATGAGCTATATCAGGTCATGTACATAACATGGCATACATGAGGCTCCCTATTGTTGAAGCATAAGGGATCTTGCTCATGCGTTCTATTTCCTTAGGTGTGCTAGGGCACATCTTCTTGGAAAGATGAATGCCATGTCTGAAGGGTACCAAACCCCTCTTAGAGTTTTCCATACTAAACCTCTTTAGCACTTCCTCTATATACATTTTCTATGAAAGTCCTAGCATCCTATTCGTTCTATCTCTATAGACCTTAATACCTAGAATAAAGAATGCTTCTCCTAGGTGTTTCATGGAGAATTCTTTAGATAACCATATTTTAACTATGGTCAACATGAAAATATCATTTTCAATAAGGAGGATGTCATCCACGTACAATACGAGGAAGACAACAACGCTCCTACTGATCTTTTGAAGACACATGGCTCCTCATTCTTGATGAAACCAAATAATTTGATCACATCATTAAAGCGAGTGTTCCAGCTCCGAGATGCTTGCTTAAGTCCATATATAGACCTTTGTAGCTTGCATACCTTATGATCATCATCACTGGATGTGAAATCTAGTGGTTGTTCCATATAGATATCTTCCTCAAGTTATCCATTTAAGAATGTCATTTTCACATTCATTTGCCATATTTTATAATCGAAATAGGCTGCAATAGCAAGTAATGTGCAGATGGATTTAAGCATAGCTACTGATGAAAAGGTATCCTGATAGTTAATGCCTTCGTGCTGACCATACCCTTTTGCCACAATCTAGCTTTGAATGTCTCCACATTCCCATCTGCACCAATCTTTCTCTTGTAGATTCATTTACATCCAATAGGTACTATACCTTCTGATGGATCTACCAAGGTCCAGACTTGGTTTGAGTGCATCGAGTCAATTTCTGACTTCATTATCTCTAACCATTTCTCCGAGTCGATATCCAATATCGTCTCGTTATAGGTTTTAGGATCATCACCATAAACCCCATTACCTATGAGAAATATTTTTTCTACTTTCTCTAAAATAGTACCTAAGTACCTCTCAGAGAGACGAAAAATTCTTTCCGATCTACGAGGTGGAGGAGGTAGTGAATGGATTGGCTTAACCTGATTTGGTTCTATTTGATCTTTAGCTCGTTGCTCTTGTGAGACTTTCTCCTCAAGCTTGGTCTGCTTTCCAATGCCGCTATCTTGAATAAACTATTTTTCAAAAAAGATAGCATGTTGACTCACAATCACATTACGATCTTCTGGAATGTAGAAATAATGTTCTAATGACTCTTTAGGATGTCCTATGAATTGAGCTCTGAAGGACCTAAAGTCTAACTTGTCCACTTATTATCTTTTGACATGAGCCAGACAATCCTAAATTCTGAGATGACTCAAATTTGGTTTCTTACCATGCCATATCTCATATGGTATGGTAGAAATAATTTTAGAAGGAACCCTATTCAGTAAGTATATTGCAATTAACAGATAGTATCCTCAAAGAAAATTAGAAAGGTCTATGAAGCTCATCGTGGATTGAACCATATCTAATAGAGTCTGATTCCTTCATTCTGAAACCTCGTTGAGTTGAGATGTTTCAGGTGGAGTCCATTGAGAGACTATGCCATTTTTCTTGAGATAGTCCAGAAATTTTCGACTAAGGTATTCACCTTCTTGATCTGATCGAAGAACCTTAATGGATTTTTCAATTTGCTTTTCTACTTTATGTTTGAATTCTTTAAACTTTTCAAAAGTTTCAGACTTGTGTCTCATAAGATACACATACCCATACCTAGATAAGTCATTGGTAAAGGTTATGAAGTAGACAAAGTTGCCTCTAGCCGGTACATCAAATGGATCGCACACATTAGTATGTACTAGGACAAGAAGATCTGTGGCCCTTTCCCCATGTCCTACATAAGAAAGTTTAGTCATTTTGCCATGAAGACAAGATTCATAAATTGGATATGACTCGAAAGTCAATGGACTCAATAGCCAATTTTTTTTTAATTTGTTAATCCTATCTTCTGCTATATGACCTAGTCTTAGGTGCCATAGATACCTATCATTTAACTATCCCTAGGTCATTTTATGGTATTCACATTTTGCTCGATATTAAAAATAGATACATCAACATGTAACTGATAAAGATCGTTAATAAGGAAACCACTAGCAATTTTATTCCTTTCATAAAGAATGTTATAATGGTCCTTAAGAAAACTAATTACATAGCCTTCTAATGCAAGGCAAGAAATAGAATTCAAATTCCTACTTGCTACAGGCACATAATAACAGTCTTTTAATACTAAGTCTAAACCAGATGGTAGTCAAAGAGGTTATGTTTTCACAACTACGGTAGCAACTCTTACTCCATTTTCGATGTGCAGGATCATCTCACCATCCCTCAGTCTCCTGCTATCCTCAAGACCCTACATAGAAGTGCACAAGTGAGCACTAGAACTAGAGTCAAGCACCCAACTGGATGTAGAAGAAACTATAAGGTTAGACTCAATAACGAACATACCTCCAGAAGGACCTACCTCCTTCTTTAGGGTGACCAAGTAAGTAGGGTAGTTCTGCTTCTAGTGGCTATCATTATTGCAATGAAAATACTTTTCTTTGTCAGCGACCTTCTTCTTCAGCTCTGCCTTTTTCTTCTTTCCTCCTTCCATCTTCTACTTTTTCACAGACTTCTTCTTCTTTCCAAAAGATTTTCTCTTGGGAGAAGTTCGTTCTATAGTAAGTACTGAGCCTTTAGAACCTTTCATGGAAAGCTCAGCGATAACCAGCATGTTCATAAGTTCGGCCAGGAAATTTTGAAGTTTATGCATATGGTAGTTCATGATGAACTGCCCATATGCATCAGTCAAAGATTGCAGAATTATATCATTCTGCAGATCCAAGTCCAACCTCACTCCAAGCTTCTCAAGCTCTTCCAAATCCTTGATCATCATCAGACAATGATCTTGGACTGACTGCCCATCACGCATCTTAGCCTTAAAAAGTTGTTTAGTGACTTGATACTTGGCTGCACGACTTTGTTCACCAAACATCTCTTATAGGTGAGCCAACATTTGGCGAGCAGTCCTGATATCTTCATGTTGGTGTTGAAGTTCATCAGACATCGAGCCCAACATGTAATATCTGGCCTTGTTATCTTCATCTATCCACTTATCCAGAGACGCTCTCTATTCAATAGGATGGACGAGCTGGTAAGGTGGGAGGGTCCTGATCCAATACATGAGTTAACTTCTCAGAATCCCAAAATAATTTTGAAGTTCTGAAGCCAATCCTTGTAATTTGGTTCGATCAGTCTATGGGTGTCCAGGATTCATGCTAGTGGATTGGATGCAGATATTTTTCTGTAGAGAGTCAAAGTTTCTAGTTAGATATTATAATTAAGACTTAACCAATTTATTTAAAAATTTTATTTTTAAATAAATTAGCTTCCACTATTTTCTTGAATCCCTACACTTTCTTTATAGAGATGCAAAAATCTCTACGATTAATGATTTCTAGTGGGTGGTGCGGTCCCACCAACTGACTCATCACCTCACCTAACAGTTATTGGTGATGGGTTAGCCAATGAGTGAACAACTCTTGTTCAATGATTCTCTAATCATGGTGCACCCAAACTTGATCTCTAATTCATGAATCTCACCATGCTCCAGAATATT
This sequence comes from Cocos nucifera, assembly GCA_006176705.1. Classification (NCBI taxonomy): domain Eukaryota; kingdom Viridiplantae; phylum Streptophyta; class Magnoliopsida; order Arecales; family Arecaceae; genus Cocos; species Cocos nucifera. The sequence continues at coordinate 68,309 of QRFJ01002470.1, read as the reverse complement.
GATCCACTTCCTTAGTTAAGTCAGACCCACCATTTGCATAGATTGGATTCCTAATTGAGTCTCTCACCGTATCCAAAATATTGAGCCCAATCCATCCTCCAGCCCATAGCATCCAATGCCTAATAGACATGGTTGCATCTTTCTGGTGCAACTGAGCCACTGTAACCAGTCGAGAACAATCAACCCCGAGAAGGGCCCGCACATCTACAATGGTGGAAGACCTTAGACTTAATCTTTTCTTAGGAAGATTTGATTTAGGTCTCATTAAACTAGACTTGACATAGTCATAACCATTATGACTAACCTAGTGGCATGGGTTAGCTCGGATTATTGACCACCTCAGATCAGAACTGAGTCAACAAACATGGCCAGGTAAGTGAGACCGATGGAAGGGATATGCCATTAACTCGACAAGAATGCATTCGAGTCGAGTAGCTTCCAATTAAAAATCAGTCGATCGTATCTGCCAAACTTACCTTAGACACCAAATTATTGAGCCAGAAACCAATCGGATTAGCCTACAATCCAGACTCTAACCACTGAGCCTAATTAGGTCTTAGCTTGATCGATCACTCACGTGACTCGATCTTGACCCAGACTTAATCCTATTAGGCTGGTCAATTTAAGCACTATTGATCCCATCTAACCAACTCTTGATTCGGTTTGATCAACCGCTTAGACCTAATTGAGCTACCCAAGCCCGAACCCAAATTTTATGAATATGTCTTAGATCTAAAATTCTCAATTTTAGATCTAATTAATATTTTATAATCTTAATTCTTAATTAAGTTTAGGATTCATAAATAAAATATGTAAATAAAATCCTAGGATTTCAGGATCTAGGATTTTGCAGAAAAGTAAGTTCTTGATTTTTGATTAAGGATGAACGTGCAGCACCCCTACACATCATAAGAACACCCCATCGAATGGAAGGAGAGGGAATTTAAACCTTACTTTATTCTTATGATCGGACGGCCAAGGAGAATGCCTTAATCAAAAATATAAATCTACAAAACTAGTTAGATCTACATCATATATCTCATATATAAAAATTGATCTAACTTAATACATATTTTGCATACATCTCATGTATCATATCATGCATATTTTTTAGATCTAAATTATCTCATAATTATCTAAAAAATTAGATTTAAATTGATCACATCAAAATAAATTCTAATCTAGATAATTATGTAGAACTATTCTACAACTAGTCTAAACATGCATTCATCATATCTCATATGATCTAAAAATTAAATAATTTTATTTTTTATTTTTTAGATCTTATTATAATATTTATAATTATCAAAAAATAAAAAATAAATAGATCTAAAATTATAATTTAATCAAAATAAATTATGATCATGCAAGACTACGTATAGAACTATTCTATTTTACAACTAGTCATGCATATTGTAGAACTTAGATCTATATTATTTAATTTTAATTTTTTTAATTTTAGATCTAATCACATCTCATGTGATATCTAAAATCTCCTATTTATTAGATTAAAATAAATTAAAAATAGATCTAAATAATTTTTATTGAACCTGGCTCTGATACCAGTTGAAGAAAAAATTCTGATTTTTCGGATCAGGTTCGTTCAGATCTGATCGAATCGAGAGAGATATTTTAAAAATTTCTCTCATATTTTTAGATCAGATATGAGATGTTTCAAATTTAATTTTATAAATCTAATAAATAAAAATAAAAATAAATTAAATCTAATTTAATTCATATCTTGATGTGGGTAATCTGATTATCCTTTGATGATCCTGCTGAATGCCTGAGGTTCTGGATCTAGCCACGCAAGCGACTGGCCTCTATCGATATCTACTCGAGCTAGATCTAGAGATCTTCTTCTTCTTTATCACTTCTCTATATATCAGATCTGGATCTTTTGGAGGATCTTCAAAACTTCTTCTGAAGATCAGTAGTCGTCTCTGCAGCTGTGCTGCCTTCTTCCTTTCTCGTCAGCTTTTTCTTGCTTGGATCGCACCAAACTAGAGCCCAACTTTTCTTGGGCGTGGAGAGGAGAGAGGATCAGAAGATGGCATGGAGGAGGAAAAGGGGTAGCCTTGGGGCATGGGCTAGGAGAAACTCTTTTAACATTGGGCGTAGACAGGGTTTATTTATAGACCCTACTACGCCATACAGTGCCACATCATTCCACCCAATCGCATTGCTTCGTGCAATCAGATATAAATCTAATTAGTGGGATGACATTACCTGATCCAATCAGATGAGAGTTCCATAAATTCATCCTTAGATGGTACCTAAGACTGGTCAAAGTCTATAGGTAAGGGTCACGTAAGTAGTATCTAAGAAGCAACCTGGAGTCCTATCCGCATGAGACTCCAGGCATCCCTATCCATGGGTGCACACCATCCTAGGCATGCACCCCCTCCTTTCTAAATTCTAGTAATAGGACAAGCCCCCATCTACTCTCCAATAAGTGCATGACACATAGGCAGATGTCCAAGGGTCAAAGGTCAATGTTTGACCAAAGTCAAAGGACAAGAATTAGCAGATGATGAAAAATGGTAGGTGTTTCTCTAATTTATCTCATAAATTAAGACAACCCTTTTCTGATCTAGACAAGCTCCAGTCAGATCAAGTAAAGGTACCTGAGTGAGCACAAATATATTTGGCTCAATCGAGACAACTTTTAATGATAGTAAAAGGAGAACGTTAGGTTCAATTATGTGCTAGCATGATTTTCTTGAACCTAATTGAATCTAATTCAAATCAATTGAACTGGGTTAGTCCAATTGATGATATCCAGATCCAAACCCTTGTTTGTGTGATCCAGTTAGGTTCAGTTCTGTATGGTAATGGGATATGTCATGATCTCCATCATCGACATCATCGAAACTTCCTTTCGATGGATCAGAACTCTTCTGATTCAGACAACTAGAATGATCGATCATCTAAATCATTCTAATTGCTCCCAAAATCCACCAGTGACACCTAGCAGTATATGGTGGCAACCCATCAAAACTTGAAAATGAACCTCTCGGTGCAGCTACTTGTGTGATTAAGTTCTTCTATCTTGAGCTCCGATCAGATTAGGGTTAAGGTGAACTCGTCAAACCCTAATTTCTATCATATGATTTAATCATTCGATTCAAGTCCGATGTGAAAATCCTTAATAGAAACTCTTTCTATTATTTCACTCTGCCATGGCCATGGGCTTATGGACTTGATTCTCATGATCATCATAGGGCTGCTCCTCATCCACCGAGGTAGATAGATTCCTCTTGGTGCAATCCAATTCCTACAATGAACATGCTATAGCCAACATACACCTCAGGATTTCGAATGGCTAGGAGATCGAGTCATGGTGTAGTCAAACTATAACACCCTCAAGGTGAACTACCGATGCACCTCAGGTCAAAGAACCAGACACACCACTGCAGCTTCGAGTCAGTCATCGACGAGAAGGTAGACTTCCTTATGACTACTCGAGGTGGTCACGCTCAGTGCCCTCATTCTCTAACGAGTACCTGTACTCTCGCTCTGGTGTCTCTACATCATAGACTCAAGACTCATCTACTGAAGTGATTGTGCACTAATCTTTCAGATCAATCACCATCCTCATGATGATCCTACGATCAGGAGCATTTTATGAGTTAATAAATGAAAATTCATGTCTTAAATTTTCAACTCTTGAAAATATGAATTATCATTACCATTAACTCAAGGGATGTATTACAAACACTAAATACACATTTATGATAGAAAATAATCTATTTTATTATTTATAGTCAAAATTATAATTTTATCCCTAGAAGTGTATTACAAGTGTCAGCCAATTCTGGCTTCTAGGATACACATATCTAACACCTAGGAGTAGTCCTTACGTGCCCCTACAGCCATGTTAGGAATAGAAGAAGAACCTCATCCTAACATGAACAAGATGAAGGCTTCGTTATTATAAGACGAGAGGAGGGGAGAGGCCCTAGCAGCGGCCCTTACGTGCCCTTACAGTCATGTTAGGAATAGCAGAAGAACCTCATCCTAACATGAGCAAGACGAAGGTTTCGTTAATATAAACGAGAGAAGGGGAGAGGCCTTGGTAGCGGCCCTTACGTGTTCCTATAGCCATGTTAGAAATAGGAGGAGAATCTCATCCAAACATGAACAAGACAAAGGCCTCATTAATCTAAGACGTGAGATGAAGAGAGGCCCTATTAACGGCCCTGGTATATATCTCCCTACGGCTACGCCAAGAATGAAAAGAGAACCTCATCCTAATTCGGGGGAGGGACACTAGTTTGATATCTCTAATGGTCGTATCAATAGAAGATGAAGTAAAGAAAGTGAAGATGTCGACAAGCATTAAATTTACACAAGATGAAAAATAGCAAAAAAAGGTATCATTTTATTAGAAATAAAAGATCATTATAAGGTAAAGATGAGAGTAAAGGTCTACAAGACTGGTTACATAAAAAAAAAAGAAGAAAAAAGATTGAAGTCCTAAGATGGACCAGACTCCTCAGACTTCGGACTATCAGCCCTAGCCATCACCAAAGCCTGTTTCAGCCTGAAGATCTCCTCTTCGAGCTGCTTCCTTTTCAACAGGCCTTCTATGAACATCTTGTCAGCTCTCCGAAATTTATCTTCAAGCTCTCGCCGTTGCTTCTACAGGACCTCGAATTTGGCTTCTGCATCCTTGACAGCCTGACACTCATAGGTCAATTGAACCTTCAACTACTAAAGCTCAGCCTTTCTCCTCTCATACGATAGGGAAAGATCGTCAAAGGACTTTCGATAGAAAGTGAGCTATGCCGACTCCCTCAAAGTATCAGCCTGCTGGCCGCTGGCAAGCAGCTTTTGAAGGTGGGCCACCTCCTCATTAGCTGACTTGAGCTGGCATTCGACCCTGGTCAACCTTTCTGCCCAGCCAATTCTTTGATCATGGTGCCGAGCTTCGATGTCCTGGAGTTATTTTTGAAGCTCTAAAAGCTTCTTCGACCAATCCCAATCACGTTGTGTCTTATCCGAAGACTAGGATGAGCCTCCCTCCAATAATTTGACCTTCTCCTTCTCGGTGTTAAGTTCAAGAGAGCTGATCTTTACGACAAGCACCCAAGACTTGTCACTGGCATCCTTCCAAAACCTCGGAAGCTCCTTCTCGAAGTTTCATTTCTTGATATTATAACTAATGGAGTCTTTCATGTGTAATTTTTGGAGCTGGGTGACCTCAATCGTCGCCTCTAAAGTATTCTTTCTAGATCTTTATAGCTCGTCCTCAGTCTTCTTCAGCTTTTTTTTTAAATGATGAGCTTCTTTTTTTAGGTTTTTGATCATTAATTTGAAGGGAACTCCCTAAGGCAGCAGATCGATGCCAATAGGGGACTGTGTTCGATGCATAAGAAAAACACTTAGAGGTATTGACAAAAGAAAGTATGTTTTCATTTAACCAAAAGTTTCTAAGTATAGGATAAAGTAAAAGAGGAAAAAGATAAAATACAACTACTCGAGTCTGTCAACCTCGAGAGTTGCGGTGACAGATGAAGTCGGGATGCTCTTGGCCACTTCTGATTTTTGGGTAGGCTCAGGCATCTCCATGGTAGATTCAGATGGATAGGAGGCAGGCTCGATGGGAGTAGGGTCGGCTGCGGCGTCGGATGGCCTTGCTTCTTCGTCAGGATCCTCTTCTTTCAAAAAGTTGAGATCAAGCTCGAGAAATTTTTGGGCAACTCTACCTTCATAGAGTTCGAACCCTTGATGAATGCCTGCTGGCCAAATGCGACATTTAGGTTCCTCATTTTGGAGGAGGTCTTGAACTCTTCCACTGCCTAGGCCATTGCCTCTGAGATCAACTTTGCCATTCGGACTTCTAGATCGACGACTTTGATCTTGGCTTCCTTCCTCCTCTCTTTCTTCAGGGCCAATGCAGCTTTTAGTCCAATCGAGATGAACTCTTCCTTTCGAAGCACATCCTGGAGACTCTCGACTTCTGTTGCCTTCTCCCGTGTGAGGCATTCGGCCTCGATGGCCATCTCCGCTTTGAGATGATCGATTTTGGCTTGAAGGTCCTCCTTGGCCTTCAACGCTTCTACCTCTTGACTGTGCACCCTTTTTATGTGTGCGAGTATTTGATGACCCAATTGCCACAGGCAAGTGATGCTAAGATAGAAGAAAGAAGAGAGAAATTGTAAAAGAAAATGTAATAATGCAATCACCTTCAAGAAGGTTCCGAGGGAACTCCAGATGAACTGTGTTTGATCAAGATCGGCCATGCGGTCCACCACCTCGAGCATGGCAAACTTATTGATTAAGTCTTGAATTCTTTGAATTTTTAAAGGGATCGTCTCCTAAATTGTTGCCCCTTGTGGACTATCTTTACGATAGCCGACTTCTTCTTCTTTTTCTTCTTATCGTCCCTCTTTTCTCTTTCAATGGAGGGCTTCGAGACTGGTTCTCCTATGTGGAGGCTCGAGGATGCAGGAGACATGGAGTCTGCACCGATGGTGCTGACCTCGATAATGGGAGGAGCTTTGATGTTCGGGGTGACTTCGATGGAGGTCATAGGGATGACTGGAGCCACGAAGCTTGAGGCACCAACTTTCATCCTTTTTGAGTTTTTGCCCAAAGCCTTCCCTTTCCTTTTCTGGGCATAGAGGCCCTTGGTGAGCATCCTTATAGCTTTAGTATCCATCTTTGCAATAAAGAAAAAGTTATAATTAGCAAAAATACATCTATAATATCATAATAGTTCAGAAAGTAAAAAGTATACCAGCAGGATCAAGAGGGCTCAAACCCAGGTTGAACAGAGTCTGCTCTTTTAGAAGATCAGGAAGGAGAGGAGCTTGGTATGCCTTGAGTTTATTAGAAGAATCGAGGTTGGCTCTATCTAAACTAGGAGCTCGGTGCACTAATTTCCTAATAAAGTCCCAGGAGGGAGATCCAGCACCAAGGTCGGATAGTGCATGAAGAAGTACTTTTTTTTTTAGTTGTGAATGAAAAAAGGAGCACCTTTTAGAAGCCCCTTCTTGCTGAATTGGGAGAAGAAGTACCATCAATCCTTCACAGAAGGATGGCATTTGAAGGTATAGAAATTTCTAAAGAGGAAGACAGTCGGACAAACTTCAGCCAGATGATAGAGGAAAAGGAATCTGATCATAAATCTAAAGAAGTTTAGTACTATAGAAGCTAGGAAGATGTTCAGAAAGTGAAAGAGGGCAACTACAAAAGATGGGAGTAAAAATTGAAGTCCGGCATGCAAAGTTTCTAGATACAAGCAAAATCGGCTGGGCGGAGGAGAACTAGCTCGGTCGCTTGACCTAAAAAATTCAAGATCGAATTCCTGGGGGATCCCATATTGAATCCTAATTAAGAAGAGCTCGTTCGGGATTAGAGCGCAGGAAATAGTATCCGATACAAAAAGATGATGAGACATACTCCTAGGTGTGGCCTCAGCTATGGGAGTGGGGTCTAAGAAGGTCAGACTGGATGAACTCCAAGAACCAACAGATTGGAGGGTTTTGGAGGACATCCAAATCGAACTAAACCCAAGGAAAACCCTCAAAAATTTGGGAAGATAAGATATGGAGATTCCTTGAAGAAAACCATGGGAGGAAGGAGCAAGAGAGACAGAAATAATAAAAAAAAGGTCACGAAACTAACCTAGGGTATCAGGGAAGGCAACAAGACAACTAGCATGGTGAGGGATGAACGAGAGAACACTCACCGATGGAGAAAATGGAGGAAGAAATCGACAGGACTCTCGAGCAAGTAGAAGAAGCCTAAGGAAAGGAGGAGAACTCAGTGGAAATGAGACTCCCCACTAGAGAAGGAAGGCGGGTTTAAATAGCCTATGGGGTCCAAGGTAGTTATGATGGTGGATCGTTTCCAGCCAATCCTTGACTGGTAGGTGTCCCACTAACCTTGGTGGATGGTTGATGGCTGACAAAATTTTAATTGCACTATACTCAGGGTAGCATTCTGGTGGGAGTCTCGAAAAGCCATCTTCTCAAATCATTTTGTAATTAAAGAGATCTCAGCACCAGCACAAAAATTGCCCCGACTTTCCGTCTGATTGATGTGAAACCCAGAAAAGAACTTCGGTAGTCACCTTTTTACTTCCTTCCTTTGAATCTCAAACTCAAGAATAGGGGGACTTGTGTTGGAGATAAACTTTGCTCTTACCGAGGCTCGATTTGATGATCGACAGGAAGGTATCTATAATTATAGAAGAGCTCCAACCATGGCTTCAATGATCCCCAAAATGGTCGAACTCCCGTCAGGCTTCTCCGTCAGTCGGACTTCCATCAGACTTCTCCTTCAGTAGGACTCTCATCGGACTTCTCCATCAGTCGAACTTCCATCGAGCTTCTCCTTTAGCAGGACTCCATCTAGGCTTCTCCATCAGTCAAACTCCTTTTGGGCTTCTTCTTTAGTCGGACTTCTTCTGGGCTTCTCCATTAGTCGAACTTCTTCTAGGCTTCTCCTTCAGTCGAACTCCTTCTGGACTTCTCCTTCAGTCGGACTCCTTCCAGACTTCTCCATCAGTCAAACTCCATCTAGGTTTCTCCTTCAGTCAGACTCCTTTCAGGCTCCTCCTTTAGTTAGACTCCTTTCGGACTTCTCCTTTAGTCGGACTCCCACCGGGCTTCTCCTTCAGTAGGACTCCGTCCGGGCTTCTTCGTCAGTCGGACTTCTTTTGAGCTTTTTCGTTAGTCAGACTCTTTTCGAGCTTCTCCATCAGTCGGACTTCTTTCGAACTTCTTCATCAATCAGATTCCTTTCGAGCTTCTCCTTCAGTCAGACTCTCACTAGGCTTCTCCTTCAGTAGGACTCCATTCGAGCTTCTCCATCAGTCGAACTTTTTTCAAGCTTCTGCTTCAGTTGAGCTTATTTCAGACCTCTCCCTCAAATGGGCTTTCCTTCCAAGTCAAACTCATCCTGGACTCCTTCAATGGGATTCCTTTCAGACTCTTTCCAGCTGTCCAAAAGGACACATTCTGGAAGAACTTCTTCCCATCACTGGAAGGACCTCGGCATCCATCTTAGATAAAACAAATATCAGACAATGCATGGTTGATCTTGAGGACATCCCAAACCTCCCTCAATTCGCTGAGGCATGGTTCATTTGGGATTCAACTATTAAATCCTAACAAACTGGCACGCCACGATAAACGACCACTCATTCTTCGTAACAAACTTCACGTGGCCCTGAATGGCCCACTACTAGGTAATTATGGTTGTCACCATCAGTTTGTTACAGGCTCTATCTATAAAAGAGACCCTTCAGATATATTTTCTCCAAGCTCTCACTCTCCTTTCCATTACTCTGAGCACTCCATTTCTATTGACCAGAAGAGCTAACTTGATCATCGGAGGATCCTGCCTGAGCCACCACCTCCGACTCCGGACAAAATTTTGTTTTACTGATCATCGATAGTGGTCTCTTCTTTCTCAACTCCAATTCGATCCAACATCAAGCAGATTCTGCACCAACAGGTGACAAAACATTAGTTTTTGTTCTGCGCACAGGATCTATAGGGGATGACCCAGGGTCACCCCTTTTCCATGGGATGACCTAAGGGTTGCCCCTTTTTAGCATGCCATTCCTAGTCCTGTGTGCCAGCATGCCAAATCAAAAAAGAGTTGACCTAAGGCTTGCCCCTTTTTATCCAAATTATCATTTTTTTTTAGTTTTAAGCTTCCAAAAAATTTGAGAATGCCTCTAAATGAATTGATGTCATCTTGAATATTCTTGAGACTTCAAAAAACTTTAATTTTACCTCCAACTTAAGAAAATTACTTTTTTGATCATCTCCAACCATTTTTTTCAATACAAAATTTCTTAAAATTTCTAAAATAATTTTTAAAACATCTCCAAGGATAAAAAATTTATTAGTACCCTCTTAATTATTTTATACTTATCAAAATCAATTCTAGAAACAACAATCTTTTTTCTTTTTGATAATAATAAAATAATTGAGTATATGCAAAAATGAAGTAAATTTAATATTGAAGAGGGAGATGTCATTTGAAATGAAGGAGATCAAAATAATTATATGTAAGTGATTAGTTCAATGCATCTAATTAAGATATTGTTTCATGCATATGGTTTAGAGAGTTTCAGTATTTATAATATCCACCATTTGACATTTTTCATAGAAAATTCTTTAATTTGAACAGATAGCATCCAAGAATGAAAATTTTTGGCAATTAAGTATAGACCTTTAACATTTTAGTATGAAACTTTAGTATTTAAGTATGAAACTTATTCAAGCATGAAACATGTATGAAACTTTAGTAATTGGTGACTTTGACTATTCCTTATACTATTGCATGTAGAACATGCTATACCACTCTCCCTTTTTGACATCATCAAGGAGGGAAGAGGAAAGTAAATTGATTTAAAATAATACTTCCCCTAAAGGTTTTAAGCTTATAGAAACTGCATAAGTGAAAAAGATGCAATATACAGCCCAAAAAAAATATAGGACATATTGGATATCACAATTACAAACAACAATTATAAGCAATGCAGGATAGAAAATGTCACAAAAGATATGATTCATAATTCATATACTTTTGTACAAAAATAAGCCAAAGTTATAGATTTTTCATAAGCCATAACAAGGCGTATATCCAAAATGCAACTGAAGGGTTATAAGCATATTTAACCAAAATACATCATCTAAGAGTCACCAAAATACAAAAGTCATAAACTACTAGAAATATATAAAGCTGACTATATGTAAAAAAATCTAAACAAGATCTAAAGGTTGAATCATCCAGATCTAGAGTCACTATCAGAGGAAGAATTGGAGATATGGTGTGGGGTGTCAGGAGCAAAGCCACGAGAATGACTCCGACCATGTCTTACTCATCTTCGAATAGAAGAATCGACACGAGCAGGTGGACAAGATGGCTTGACAGCCTAGGAAGACTAGGATAAAAGGATAAGTTTAATCGAATCAAGTTGCCCCAAGGCTCTCAACATGTTAGATGTGTGTCCTAAAAGCTAGATTGGCTGTCACCTGTAATACACTTCTAAGAGCAATTTTATAATTTTGACTATAAATTAATAAATAAATTATTTTCTATCATAGTGTGTATTTAAAGTATCTGTGATACATCCTTTGAGTTAATGGTAATGATAATTCATATTTTCAAGGATTAAAAATTTAAGATATGAATTTTTATAATTAACTCATAAACTACTTTCGACCATAGGATCATCACGAGGATGGTGATCGATCTGGAAGGTTGGTATACGATCGCTTTCTTAGGATAGACGTGCCTTGAGTCTATGGTGTGGAGATACCAGAATGAGAGTATAGATACTCATTAGAGAATGATGGCATTGAGCGTGACTACCTTGAGTAGTCATAAGAAAGTCTACCTTCTCATCGATGACTGACTTGATGCTACAGTGGTGTGTCTGGTTCTTTGACCTGAGGTGCATCGGTAGTTCACCTTAAGGGTATTATAGTTTGACTACACCATAACTCGATCTCCTAGTCATTCGAAATCTTGAGGTGTATGTTGGCTATAGCATGTTCATTGGAGGAATTAGATTGCACCAATAGGGGATCTATCTACCTTGGTAAATGAGGAGTAGCCCTATGATAATCATGAGATTGAGTTCATAAGCCCATGATCATAATAAAATGAAGATGATACAAAGAGTTTCAATTAGGATTTCACATTAGACTTGAATCGAATGATTATTTCATATGACGGACATTGGGTTTGATGAGTTCACCTTAACCCTAATTCTGTCGGGGCTCAATATAGAAGAATCCAATCACACAGATAACTGTATCGAGAGGTTTGCTTTCAGTTCTAATGGATTGCCACCATATACTGTTAGATATCACTGATGGATTTTAGGAGCAATTAGGATGATTTTGATGATCAATCATTCTAATTATATGAATCAAAAAAAATTTGGTCCATCGAAAGATGTTTAGATGATGTTGATGATGGAGATCATGACATGTCTCATTACCATATAGAATTGAACCTAACTGGGTCACATAAACAAGAGTTTGGGTCTGGATGTCATCAATTGAGCTAAGCCAGTTTGATTGATTTGGATTAGATCCAATTAAGTTTAAGGTAATCATGCTAGCACATGATTGAGCCTGACTTTCTTCTTCTAAAATCTTTCTGATTCATCACAACTGAGTCAAATTTGATTTGACTCATTTTTGTATTTTGAATGAATTTATTTTTCATCTAACTAGCATAAGTCCAGGTTAGATTAATTATAGAAATTAAATCCATTCATAGTCAAATTGGACTAGGGTTAAAAGTTGATCTATTTGAGAGAATTGAGGGTCACTTGATCAAATACTTTTAAAAAATTCTTTAAAAATTATTTTGATCTAACTTTTGGATATATGATAGAGCATGAGTTATGCATTGGGTGTACCAAATTTTATGATTTTTGAAGATATTTAGACTAAGTTATGATAGAGTTTGATTTAGATCAAACTCTTGAGGGAAGAGTCCTAGGCGCAGTGGACTCTTCCTTATCTACTCATGCTGATACCTTTTTTGAATTATTTTTGGCAAAAAGAAGAGATGAGATCTTATGGTTTTTCATGGAGAATAAGTCCTAGAGTTCTAATGATAAAATAAATAAGTTATTTTGGTTAAAAGGGACTCTAAGTAGGCATTGGACATAAAAGCCTTTCTCATGTCAAAGTGCATTCAATGTAAGAAATAATTTTCCATGCCCAAAGTCTACCATCCCTAATATCCTACACCTCCTCTATCCTCTCTCTTCTTCTCTTCTACAAGCCTAAAATGTTAGGCACAAATCTAATAAGAAGGTCCAAGGTTTTGGCATAATATTCAGGATCTATGCGACGGTGTTCGTGTAATGGATGGGCTGCCTTCAGAAATAGTTTTGAAGGTTCTTTGGATCAGATCTAGATCTAATTTTTGAAAAAAAAGATTTATGAGGAGAATATGTTTAGATCCTATCTGAGTGGATATCGGTATAGGCCAGGTGCATGCATGGCTCCTTCCAGAACCTCAGGAATCAACAGGATCATTACAGGATAATTAGATTACCCAATCAGGTACTTTAAATTAAATCTAATTTAATTTTAATTTTTTAATTTTTAATATCAAATCATCATGATTAAATTTGAGAACTTTTAGATCTGATCTGATTATTTAAAATTTTTTTGAAAAGTCCTCCTCATATTTGATCAGATCTGCACGATCCTGCGGCAAAAAATGGTATTTTTTCTTCAACTAGTATCAGAGCTGTGTTAGCAGTTCTTTAGATCTACCTTAGATCTGATTTTATTTTTATTTATGATCTAATATTAAAAAATTTTAGATGTCACATCAGATGTGATTAGATTTAAAATTTAAAAAAATAAAAACTAAATAATTTAGATCTAATATGTATGAGATGCATGACTAAACTAGGTATAGAATAGTTTTATGCGTAGTCTAGTATGATAATATATTTAATTTAATTATATATAATTTTTAATCTATTAATTTTTATTTTTTTGATATTATAATTATTATAATTAGATCTAAAAATAAAAAATAAAATTTTTAATTTTTAATTTATTTATATGAGATATGAAAGATGCATGCTTAGACTAGTCTTAGAATAGTTCTATAAGATGTCTACAATAGTTTTAATTTTGATATGATTAAGTTTAAAATTTTATTTTTTAAATTTAATATATGATATTTTAGATATGAAAGTATGCATATTGATGATACATGAGATGTATGCAAGACATATATTAGTTAGATCTTTTTATATGTGATATATGATCTAACTAGTTTCATAGTAAAAAATTATATTTCTGATTAAAGAGTTTTCTATGGCCGTCTGATCATAAGAATAAAGTAGAATTTAAAGGCCCTCTCCTTCCATTCGATGGGATGTTCTTATGGCGTGTAGGGATGCTATGCATTCATCCTTAATCAGAAATCAGAACTTATTTTTCTGCAAAATCCTAGATCTCGAAATTCTAGAATGTTTATTATATGTTTTATTCATGAACCCAAAACTTAATTAAAAATTAAGATTATAAAATTAATTAGATCTAAAATTATGAATTTTTAGATCTAAGACATTCATAAAATTAGGTTCGAACTTGGGTAGCTTAATTAGGTCTAGCGATTGATCAAACTGAATCAAGAGTTGGTTAGGTGGGATCAAAGAAAGCTTAGATTTTGCCTAATAGGATTAAGTATGGATCAAGATCGAAACACATTGAGATGTGACTCTATCAAATCAAGACCTAATTTGGCTCTATGATTTGAGCCTGGATTGTAGGCTAATCCAATTAGTTCTGATTCGATAACTTGGTGTCTAAGATAAGTTTGGTAGATACGATCAATTAATTTTTAATTTGGAGCTACTCGATCTGAATGCGTTCTTATCGAGTTAATGGCATATCCCTTCCACCGGTCTCACTTATCTAACCATTTATGTCGATTTAGTTCTAATTTGAGGTGGCTAATAATTCGAGCCAACCTATGCCACTAGGTTAGTCATAATTGTTATGACTAAGTCGAGTCAAGTTTAAAGAGATCTAAATTAAATCTTCCTAAGAAAATATTAAGTTTAAGGTCTTCCACCATTGTAGATGTACGGACTCTTTTCGAGGTTGATTATTCTCGACTGGATATAGTGGTTCAGTTACACCAAAAAGATACAACCATGTCTATTAGACATTGGATGCTATGGGTTGGAGGATGGGTTGGGCTCAATATTTTGGATACGGTGAGGGATCCAATTAGGAATCCAATTGGTGCAAATGATGGATCTGACTTAACTAAGGAGTGGATCAATATTTCAGACATGGTGAGATTCATGAATTAGAAACCAAGTTAGGATACACCATGATTAGAGAATCATTGGACAAGAGTTGTCCACTCATCGATTGACCCATCACCAATAACTATTAGGTGAGGTGGTGAGTTAGTTGGTGGGACCGTACCATCAACTAGAAATCTATAATTACGGAGATTTTTGCATCTCTACCAAGGAAGTATAGAAATTTGAGTAAATAATGAAAGCCTAATTTATTTAAAAATAAAATTTTTAAATAAATTATTTAAGTCTAATTATAAAATCTAACTAAAAACTTTGACTCTCTAAAGAAAAATGTTTGCATCCAACCTGCTAGCCTGTATCCTAGACACCCATAGACTGATCGGACCCAACTATAAAGATTGGCTTCAGAACTTTAAAATTATTTTGGATTTTGAGAAATTGACTCATGTGTTAGAACAGGATCCTCCCATCTTACCAACCCATTCATCCACTGATCAGAGAGCATCTCTCGAGAAGTAGATGGATGAAGATATCAAAGCCAAGTATTACATTTAAAACTCGATGTCTGATGAGCTCCAGCGCCAATATGAAGATATTAAGACTAGCTGCCAAATGTTGGTTTACCTACAAGAGTTGTTTGGTGAACAGAGTTGTGTAACCAAATATCAAGTCACTAAAAGATTTTTTAAGGCTCAAATGCATGATGGGCAGTCAGTCCAAGATCATTTTCTGATGATGATCAAGGACTTAAAAAAGATTGAGAAGCTCAGTGTCAAGTTAGATCAGGATCTGCAGACTGACATAATTCTATAATACTTGACTAATGCGTATGGACAGTTTATCATGAACTACCATATGCATAAACTTTAGAATACCTTGGCTGAGCTCATGAATATGCTGGTTACTGCTGAGCTTTCAATGAAAAATTCTAAAGGCTCGGTACTTACTGTGGAGTAGACTTCTTTCAAGAGAAAGTCTTTTGGAAAGAAGAAGAAGTCCGTGAAGAAGCAGAAGGTGAATGATGGAAAGAAGAAAAAGGCAGAGCCAAAGAAGAAGGCCGCTGACAAAGAAAAATATTTTTATTGCAACACTGACAGCCATTGGAAGCGAAACTACCCTCTTTACCTAGCCAGCCTGAAGAACAAGAAGGTGGCAAGTCCTTCTGGAGGTATGCTTGTTATAGAATCTAATCTTATGATTTCTTCTGCATCTAGTTGGGTGCTTGACTCTGGTTCTAGTGCTCACTTATGCACTTCTATGCAGGATCTTGAGGATAGCAGGAGGCTGAGGGATGGTGAAATGATCCTATGCATCAGAAAAGGAGAAAGAGTTGCTGCTATGGCCGTGGGAACCTATCCTCTATGATTACCATTAGAATTAGACTTAGTACTTAGGGACTATTTTTATGTGCTTGCAACAAGTAGTAATTTGATTTCTGTTTCATGTTTAGCATAGAAAGGTTATGTAATTAGTTTTCTTAAGGACCATTGTAATATTCTTTATGAAAGAAATAAAATTGCAAGTGGTTTTCTTATAAATGATCTCTATCAGTTACATATTGATGTTTCTATTTTTAATATTGAGCAAAACATGAATGCCATAGGATCAAAGCAACCTAGGGATAGTCTAAATGATAGGTATCTTTGGCATGTTAGGCTAGGTCATATAGCTAAAGATAGGATTAATAAATTGAAGAAATTCAGGCTATTGAGTCCTTTGACTTTCGATTCATATCCAATTTATGAATCGTGCCTTCCTGGCAAAATGACCAAGCTTTCTTTTATGGGACATGGGGAAAGGGCCACAGACCTACTTGCCCTAGTACATATTGATGTATGCAGCCCATTTGATGTGCTAGCCAGGAGCAATTACATCTACTTCATCATCTTTATCGATGATTTATCTTGGTATGGATATGTGTATTTGATGCAACATAAGTCTGAAGCTTTTAAAAAGTTCAAAGAATTCAGACTCAAAATAGAAAAATAAATAAAAAAATTCATTAAGATTCTTCAATCAGATCGAGGAGGTGAATACCTTAGTCGAGAATTTTTAGGCTATCTTAAGGATAATGGCATAGTCTCACAATGGACTCCACCTGAAATACCTCAACTCAACAGAGTTTCAGAATGAAGAAATCAGATTCTATTAGATATGGTTCAATCCATGATGAGCTTCACGGACCTTTCTGAGTTTCTTTAGGGATATAGTCTGTTGACCGCTATATATCTATTGAATTGAGTTTCATCTAAAATCATTCCTACCACACCGTATGAGATATAGCATGGTAAGAAATCAAATCTAAGTCATCTCAAAATTTGGGATTGTCCGGCCCATGTCAAGAGACAACAGATGGACAAATTAGAGTTTAGGTCCTTTAGAGCTTGATTTATTGGATATCCTAAAGAGTCATTAGGATATTTTTTCTATCTCTCAGAAGATTATAATGTGATTGTGAGTCGACATGTCATCTTTCTTAAAAAATAGTTTATTTAAGATGATGGCATCAAAAGATAGATTAGGCTCGAGGAGAAAGTCTTCCAAGAGCCATGAGCCAAGGAACCTATGGAATCTAATCAGATTGAACCAGTACAATCACTACCTCATCTACCTCATAGATCAGAAAGAATTTTTTATCCCCCCAAAAGGTACTTAGGTACTATTTCAAAAAATGTAGAGAAAATGTTCCTCATAGGAAAAGGGGTTCATGGTGATGATCCCAAAATCCATGATGAGGCGATATCAGATATCGACTCTGAGAAATGGTTAGAGGTAATGAAGTTAGATATTGACTCAATGTGCTCAAATCAAGTCTAGACCTTGGTAGATCTACCTGAAGGTATAGTATCTATTGGGAGTAAATGGATATTTAAGAGAAAGATAGGTATCGATGGAAATGTAGAGATATTTAAAGCAAGACTCGTATCAAAAGGATATAGTCAGCGTGAAGGCATTAACCATCAGGATACATTTTCATCAGTAGCCATGCTCAAATCCATTCGTACATTGCTTGCTGTTGCAGTCTATTTTGATTATGAAATATGACAGATGGACATAAAAATAACACTCTTAAATGGATATCTTGAGGAAGATATCTATATGGAACTATTGAGAATTATGTCCTAAATCCAATCATCAGCCTATTGATGGTTGAGATATTGTAATTGATTTATTAATTAACAAAAAATATTTTGGCATCTTTTTTTATCATAAATTTACATCTTCTAATGAACTCTATTGATGTGATGAAGTTCTTAGGATTATTTAGTTTCGATAAAGAGAGGATTTGTCAATTAGTCCTTAAATTTATTCATGATCAAATGATAAGCTGTTAATTAGGACGACAGCATCTATTGAGCATAGGTCGTTATATGCCATATAGGTTAGTTATCCTCTTAACCAAGGTGTGTAGAGACACTGGTATGGCATACATGTGAGATGTATGGGTATATCATCATTGAACGTGACCAACTCCAAAGCATTCTGCTATCGAGAATGTCTCTGATGGGATATAGGTATAAGAATCCCTTAAACCTGAGATCACCTTAGTGACTTGCAAGCAACTCACTGTGCTTTGGTATCGAACTAACTAATTTCTAATTCAATAATGGAAGGATTCTAGGCACAATCAAGTACTTGCAAAGTTGGAGTGTGATCAAGATGAAATTGACCATTCCAAGAGTTGGAGAAGAATGTATCACTGTATTTTAATATAGCAAAACCTTGACTAGGATAATCCATCAAATGGATTTAATATTTTGAAATACAATGTGGAGAACCTGATTAGAGTTGATAGTTAAACTCTGAGGTGTCCTACAAGCATTATGATTAAGGGGATGAATTATATGGAAACTATATTCGCATGGGTTCTAAGGATGGTGTTCTACACCTTTTGACCTATCCGACCGTCGGGTATTATTACTAGATGGTCACTTCGATTGATACAAAAATTTATTCCTATGCTACTGACTTAGGTTTGGACCTATGAGGTCATACACATTAGAGTTCACATTTTGATCGGATGGTTGATCAGTGATTTAGAATCATTTTAGGGTTAAACAATCAATACGATTGGTGTTTAACCTAGTGCAAGTGTTGTAGGAGGATCGATTAGCAATTCAATTACTAATTGATTTAATTTGATTAAGTCAGAAGGCTGAGATTAAGTTTAATTAAATATGATTTAATTAGATTTAGTTTGGGCTTGATTGGATCAAGTCCAATTGGCTTATTGGATAAGTCAAGTGCAAGGAAGAACTAGTCCTAGTCTAACTAGGACTCGGGTCAATCCAATTTTCTAATTTAATTAAAAAATTAAATTAAAATTTAATTTAATTTAATTTAATTAAGTTCTTAATTAGATTAGAATCTAATTTAATTTAGTTGATTTGGTTTTGATTTAATTTGATTTGAGAAACCATGATTGACCAAGTCATAGATGGAATCCTAGTAAGACTAGGATTCCACCTTGCACCACCTTAGCCCTCCATGCCCCATGCCCTCTCTTTTTGTGTGATAGAGAGTCTCTCTCTGGTCTTCACGCACACTCCTTCTCTTCCTCTTATTCTCATATGGTTATTTGGTGGTTGACCAAGTCTAAGAGGAAGTTAGTTTTGATTTAGGATTCTATAAGATAGAATCCTTATAAACCAAAACATCTCCTTCCATGTGTGCCGCTCATCTCCTATCTTTTCTCCCTAATTCTACATGAGTGAGAGGTTTTTTGTGCACCTCTCCTTGCTGGATTTACCAAAAAAAATCAGAGGAGGGGCACCTAAGAGTTGGGCACCCCAACCACTTGCCAAATCTAGTCCTGCCTTGTCTAATTTTTGATCTAGACATGGACTTTCCTTTTCTATAAATTTAGGATGAATTTTAGCTTAATTTTTGTATGAAATATAGAGCTTTGGGAGAGATTTGTGGTGTGCAAAAATAAGAGAAAGAGGTTCCTTAGGCGTGGGGGTTTCATAGGCACCAAACTAGGTGTCTAAGTGAGAGAAAAGAGATGAAGAAGAGGATCTTCTTCTAGGGTTGTTTTATTCCTCATCTCTCCTCCTTCTTTTGAGTTTTTTTGAGAGAGTCCCAGATTAAAAAATATTTTTCTTCTTTCTCATATTTTGGAGAGTTCAAGTTTTGAAGAAGAAAGTATCGGATCGACCGTCGAAGAGAGATCATCACAGTACTAGCATGCTCTGCTGATTTTCTGCATCGGGATCTCTGATCCTGTTCATGGGCTCGTGTGGACGACTCCTAGAGGTCGGACACATGTGCAGCTCATGACTTCATCCTCAAGCCCAGATCAGTAAGTTAGAATGTCTAACTTGCTCGGATAATATATCTGATCTATTGATTTCATACCTGCATTAGATGTAGTGTAGATCTAGGTTGATGTGATCAACCTTGTCTTCTCCTTTGTATTTTTAATTTTTGATTTAATATCATACTTTTATCATATCATAGATCTAAGATCTAGGTATTTATATATTTATTTAAATAAATATTTAATTTATTTAAGTCTTTCATTGTATGATCTTGAAAAAGTTTCAAGATCTATCCGTGAAACCCTAGATCTGGTTCCTTCAATTGGTATCAGAGCTTAGATTCTTATTACATGATTTTTATGCATGTTTAGATTATTTCTTAAATTAGATCTAATTTATAATCTAATTATTAAATCTAAAATTAAAAAAAAATTTAAATCTCATGAATTGTTATAAGGTTGTCCTGCTATAAGGTTTACCCCTTATAGTGAAAAGGTTGTCCTAATTCGTGATGATCTGACTCTAATCATAAATTTATTAGATTTGATCTAATTTTATTTATAATTTAATAGATTTAAAATATTTTTAGATCTAAAAATAAAATATTTTAGATAGCACAGACTGCCATAAGGTTGTCTTGCTATAAAGTTTACCCCTTATAGTGAATAGATTATCCTAGTACGTGCTGATCTAAAATATTGATCATAAAATTTTAAACTAAATCTAAAAAATTTTATGATATGATTAAAAATATTTTAATTTGATTTCAATCATCATAAATGTGTTAGATTTGATCTAGGGAGATTTATGATTGACTATTATTAAAACTGTTTCAATTACATGAAGCTGTTTAGATTAGATCTAAAGTAGTTTTATGTTTATTTTACTTGCATATTGATTATGAATCAAACATGCAACTTGGTTGATAGAACTATGTTTTAAAAATATTTTATAAATATAAAAATTATTTTTAAAAAGTCGAACCCCAACCCTCAGCCCAAAACTTAATTGAGAATTAAGAAGTTGATTGATTAGGATCTAGGATTGTGAATTGAAGATCCTAAGACATAAATCATAACACATTGGGTTAAATGGGTTAGTGGAGATTAGGTCCATTAATTGGGTTAGACCTAGGGTTAGATTAAAGAATGGACTTAATTAGATAATTGACTAAATCTAATCAATTGTTGTCTTAGATTAGGTCAAGGATTATCTAGATCAATTATAATAGTTGTAGTTGGTCAAGTCCATGTCTTTAACAAGACCCAAGATGGACTTGATTCTTGGCTCGCGGTCTAGTATGAACTGTTAGATTGATCTAATTGAAACTAATTAAACTAGTTGGTGTCTAAGATAAATCAGACCGATGATTTTTAATTGACAGTCCGCTTACCTAGCCATTTCTGTTGGTGTCTAAGGCAAGCTTTGGCAAACCCTCCCACCGATCGAACTTACCTGATCTTTTGGTGAGATTATATTTTGATTGAATCACTTGACTATTAAAGCTGATCCATGTCAGCTAGGTAAATCAGTGTGACTAATTTAGGTGCTCCTAGACCAGCCTGTTAGTGGTCTCCCTTAATCTGACTTGGTGAAGCTAGTGGGATGATCATGACCAGCTGGTTAATCTAACCTACTCACTTCTATAAATAAATTTTCTAAAATTATTAGGTTCCTAAAATAAAATAGTTATATGATAACTGGATCATATTCTCCCATTAAAGTGGATGATAATGGATCCATCAGTTGGATAATCATTGGAGGCCTAAAGGCCTGGTGCTTATCGGTTGATGGAATTATCATTTATTATATAATCTCTTTGATACACCTTTCTAGATGGTGGTCAAGTGGGCCAAACAAAGTTGGACTTGATCATTCATTGGTTAGATGGACTAAGTATAGTCATGTTAATGGTTGGACCTAACTGGATCCTTTTCTAAGAAGGCCAAAGCCAACTGATCAGGGACTGGGGCAAAATTTAATTACTAAAACTTGTTTGGAGAAATAATTGATTATGAATTTATCCTTAGATGTACATGGGTTGGCCAACCAAAGTTGGGCTCATGTGTAGTCTATGTGGATTCTAATACCCACTAAAAAATTAGGATAATTCTTAGAATTGGAGATAGAGGCTACCAATTCGAATAAAATAGTGGAAGAAATCTTTTGATTAAAATCCAAATCTTTAGGTTTAATGAATCAATTACTAACTAGATTTTGATTTTTGTTTGTGCAGACATGGCCACTTTTCTATCGCTTCGATCATTATTAGATAATGATAAGTTGGTGGGACCTAACTCAATAGCTGGTACCAAAAGTTGAAGATTATCCTGGAGCATGAATGGATCCTATATGTGTTGATGGATCCCATACTTGAGGAGCCAACTGCCAATGCACGTGGAACAGTCAGAGACACTTATTAGAAATGGCTCAATGACCAAACCATTGTGCACTGCATTATGCTGGCTATGATGAGCGATGAGTTCAGTTGCAGGTTTGAGACAGCTCAGCCAAATGAAATGCTCCAAGTGTTGGAGGATTCTTTTGACACACTTGATGACATT
Organism: Cocos nucifera; assembly: GCA_006176705.1. Lineage (NCBI taxonomy): Eukaryota > Viridiplantae > Streptophyta > Magnoliopsida > Arecales > Arecaceae > Cocos > Cocos nucifera. The sequence goes on along the minus strand of QRFJ01002470.1, from coordinate 45,693 downwards.
GAGAGGCACAAGACTAATTGCACCATCTTTAATGCCAGAATGTAGGATGGAACCACTGTCATTGATCATATACTATACATGATCAAGCTAATAGAGCGCTTAAGCAAACTTGGCTTTTTCTTGCATGAACAACTTAGAAAAGATGCAATATTGAACTCACTGCCAAAATTCTATCTCCTTTTTCTTACTCATTATAGAATGATATAGCCCAAAGTAAACTACCATGGCTTACTAGGGTTAATTCAGAATTTTGAGAAGGATCACCAGCTCCATAAAGAGTCAGTGAACTTAGTGGGAGGTTTGTCTTCTGGTTCTCGACCCATTAGAAAAGGGAAGAAGAACAAGAAGAAGAAAATAAAGAAGGTGTAAATTCAGGCTGAGACATAAATGCAGAGCTAGATTAGAAAGATCAAGCTCGATAAGAGTCAAGCTGAATACTTCTTTTGCTAGAAGCGAAAACACTGGAAGAGGAACTGTCCTCAGTACATTACCTCCGTAGATTCGAATAGATAGAGAAAGAAGCAAGCTATTGCTGGGCAAGGTATTTATATGATAACTTCTTATAATTTCTTTATTTATAATATTACTAACTAGGTATTGGATATCGGTAGCCCTTACCATATTTGCAATTCATTACAGGGATTGTAGGTCAGTAGAAGATTCGAGCAAGGCGAGAGATTCCTGAATGTTGGAAATGGAAGATTAGTTCCAGTTCTAGCTTTAGAAATTTTAAAACTTGTATTTGAATCTCATATCATTGTTCTTAGTGATTGTCATTTCTGTCCTAGTTTTTTTTTAAATATTATTTCTATAGGCCTTTTGGCCATGAACAATTATAAAATTTCAATAAAAAAATGAGTTTGTAATATCATTGTGAATGGTGTTACTACTTTCTATTATCATAACTTATTAATGTAGTCTATTCTATTGACAAGCATCCTAGATTAGATAGTGTATCAGATATCTACTTATGGCACTATAGGTTAGATCATATAAATAAGAACAGAATAAATAGGTTGACTCAAGAGGGAATCCTCAAAGTCAGTGATTGTGAATCACTTCCAACCTATGAGTCCTATCTTCTTGGTAAAATGACCAAGTCATCTTTTATTGAAAAAGATGAGAGAGCCAATGAGCTCTTAGGTCGAGTACATACTGATGTGGACCAATGAGCACAAGTACCAGAGGTGGATATGTCTACTTCTTCACTTTCATAGATGATCTATCTAGATATGGATATATCTATCTGATGAAATGTAAGTCGGATTCTTTTGAAATATTCAAATGATTTCAAAGTGAAATAGAAAAATAAACTAGAAAGAGTATTAAAACTCTTCAATCTGATCGAGGAGAAGAATACCTTTCTGGTGAGTTTCTCACATATCTAGGAGAGAATGAAATTCTCTTCCAATGAACTCCTCTTGGAATACCACGGCATAATGGTGTATCTGAAAGGAGGAATCGAACTCTGTTAGACATAGTCCGATCAATGATGGGATTTGCCAGCTTGTCGATATCCTTCTAGGGATATGCACTTGAATTGGCTGTTATCTATTAAATAGGGTTTCAAGTCTGTAGTTAAAATTTCATATGAGATATAGACAGGACGTAAGCCAGCACTTTCACACCTTAGGATTTGGGGGTGCCCAGCTTATGTCAAATAGTTAATTATAGATCAACTTGGACCTAGGTCTGACAAATGTACATTCATAGAGTACCCAAAAGAGATCAAATGATACTATTTCTACCATGCTGATGAACAAAAGGTGTTTGTCAGCCTTAGGGCAACCTTTTTGGAAAAAAAGTTTTTTGGTGAAGAAACTATTGTCTCTAAGGTTGAACTTGATGAAGTTCAACAGATAGAAAGTCCAACACAGAATATTGAACCTAAGTCAAATTTGATCGTATTAAATCCAAAGCCTAGTGAACCCACACCATTAAGACGATCCGATAGAGTACCGTACCATCTAGATAGATACTATGGATTCTTGATTCAGGATGGTGATCTCATCGAACTCGATGAGAACGATGAGGATCTAATCACTTATATGGATGTGATGCAGAGATCCAACTCTAAAAAATGGCTAGAAGCCATGAGATTCAGAATGAATTTCATGAAGGTCAATGATGTATGGATATTAGTTGACCCACCTAAAGGGGTTAAACCCATTGGGTGTAAATGGGTATTCAAAAGGAAGAAAGGCACAGACGAAAAGGTGGAGACCTATAAAGCTCATCTGGTTGGCAAGAGATATCATCAATGTTATGATATTGACTATGACGAGACATTCTCCCCAGTGGTAATGCTTAAATTTATTTAGATAATGCTTGCAATAGCTGCCCACCTGGACTATGAGATCTGGTAGATGGATGTGAAGATGACTTTCCTAAATAGAGAGCTAATCGAAGAGGTGTATATGATACAACCTGAGGTGTTCACATTCACAGATGAGTTCAAGGTGTGCAGGCTTCAGAGATCCATTTATGGATTAAAGCAAGCATCTCGAAGTTGGAATATGTATTTTGATAAAGTAATCAAAATGTATGGCTTCGTTAAGAATGAAGAAGAATCCTGCATTTATAAATGGGTATATGGTCCAGCAGTGGTATTCCTTATTTTGTACGTGGATGATATTCTCTTAATCGAGAATGATATCCCCGCACTATAAGGAATAAAAGTCTGGTTGTCATCATAGTTCTTCATGAAGGACTTGGGTGAAGCATCCTACATTCTAGAGATGAAGATCTATAGGGATAGATCTAAAAGAATGCTTGGTATATCCCAATCTACGTACATAGAAACTATGCTGAAGAGGTTCAGCATGGAGAATTCCAAAAAGGGCTATCTTCCGATAGGCCAAAAAATTTTTCTTTCTAAGAAGGATTGTCCGACAACTCCTGAAGAGAGAGAGCATATGAGTAGAATTTTATATGTTTCGGTAGTTAGATCTATTATGTATGCAATGACATGTACAAGACCAGGCATAGCATACTCATTAGGAGTAGTGAGTAGATACTAGTCTGACCTTAGAGAAAATCACTGAAAGATGGTTAAAACCATCCTTAAGTATTTGAGAAATACTAAGGACCAATGGTTGGTTTATGGTATGTCAGATCTGAAGCTTGTGGGGTTTACAGACTCCAACTTTCAATCTGACCATGATGATAGTAAAAGTATGTCAGGGTATATCTTTACTCTAAATGGTGGAGTCATCTGTTAGAAAAGTTTCAAATAGCATACAGTGGCTGACTCTGTTTGCGAAGTAGAGTACATGGCAGTATCAGATGTAGCAAAAAAAGCTGTGTGGCTAAGAAAGTTTATCATCGAGCTCGATATAGCATCCTCCATTAATGGTCCAGTCCCGCTCTACTACGACAGCACTGGTGCCATAGCTGAAACAAAGAAACCGAAGGCGCATCAGTGGATAAAGCACATTCTATGCCATTTTTATTTCGTCTGTGAGATCGTGGATCGTGGTGACATCGATCTTTAGAAGATCGATGGAAAGAAGAACCTAACCGACCCCTTCACTAAAGCCCTGGTAATCAAAGAGTTCGACAACCATAAGTCGAAGATGGGTATTAGATACTATGCCGAGTGGCTTTAGGACAAGTGGGAGTTGTTAGAAATTATGTTCCAAAGTCAATCATTAGCTTGTTGATGATTGAGATATTATAATTAATTTATTAATTAATAAAAAATATTTTGATATCTTTTTTTATCATAAATTTACATCTTCTAATGAACTCCATTGATGTGATAAAGTTCTTAGGACTATTTAGTTTCGATAAAGAGAGGATTTATCAATTAGTCCTTAAATTTGTTCATGACTAAATGATAGGCTGTTAATTAGGATGACAGCGTCTATCGAGCATAGGTCGCTATATACCATATAGGTTGATTGTTCTCTTAACCAAGGAGTGTGGAGACACTAGTATGGCATATAGGTGAGATGTATGGATACATCGCCATTGAATGTGACAAACTCTAGAGCATTCTGCTGTCGAGAATGTCTCTGATAGGATATAGGTATAAGTATCCCTTAGACCTGAGATCATCTCTATACTATCGGCTTAGGTTCAAACCTATGAGGTCACATACATTAGAGTTCACATTCCGATCGGATGGTTGATTAGCAATTTAGAATCATTTTAGGATTAAACAATCAATATGATTGGTGTTTAACCAGTGCAAGTATTGCAGGAGGATCGATTAGCAATTTGATTGCTAATTAGCTTAATTTGATTAAGCCAGAAGGCTGAGATTAAGTCTAATTAAATATGATTTAATTAGATTTTGTTTGGACTTGATTGGATCAAATTTAATTGGCTTATTGGATAAGTCAAGTGCAAGGAAGAACTAGTCCTAGTCTAACTAGGACTTAGGTCGACCCAATTTTATAATTTGATTAAAAAATTTAATTAAAATTAAATTTAATTTAATCTAATTTAATTAAGTTCTTAATTGGGTTAGAACCTAATTTAATTTAGTTGATTTGGTTTTGATTTAATTTGGTTTGAGAAACCATGATTGACCAAGTCATAGATGGAATCCTAGTAAGACTAGGATTCCACCTTGTGCCACCTTAGCCCTCCATGCCCCATGCCCTCTCTTTTTGTGTGACAGAGAGTCTCTCTCTAGTCTTCACACATGCCCCTTCTCTTTCTCTTATTCTCATATGATTATTTGGTGGTTGACCAAGTCTAAGAGGAAGTTAGTTTTGATTTAGGATTCTATAAGATAGAATCCTTATAAACCAAAACATCTCCTTCCATGTGTGCCGCCCATCTCCATTTTTTTCTCTCTAATTCCATGTGAGTGAGAGGTTTTTTGTGCACCTATCCTTGCTGGATTTACCAAAAAAATCAGAGGGGCGTCCAAGAGTTGGGCGCCCGAACCACTTGCCAAATCTAGTCCTGCCTTATCTAGTTTTTGACCTAGACAAGGACTCTTCTTTTTCTATAAATTTAGGATGAATTTTGGTCTAATTTTTTCATGAAATATAGAGCTTTAGGAGAGGTTTAGGGTGTGCAAAAATCAGAGGAAGAGGATCCTTGGGCATGGGGGTTCCATGGGCACCAAACTAGGTGTCTAGGTGAGAGAAAAGAGAAGAAGAAGAGGGTCTTCTTTTAGGACTGTTTTATTCCTCATCTCTCCTTCTTTTGAGTTTTTTTGAGAGAGTCTCAGATTAGAAAACTCTCATCTTCCTACTCATATTTTAGAGAGTCTATGTTTCGAAGAAGGAAGCATCGGATCGACCGTCGAAGAGAGATCAGTACAGTACTAGTATGCTGTGCTGATTTTCTGCATCAAGATCTCTGATCGTGTTCGTGGGCTTATGTGGATGACTCCTAGAGGCTGGATGCGTGTACAGCTCGTGACTACATCCTCAAGCTCTGATCAGCAAGTTAGAACATCTAACTTACTTAGGTAATAGATCTGATCTATTGATTTCATACCTGCATTAGATGTAGTGTAGATCTAGGTTGATGTGATCAACCTTTCCTTCTTCTTTGTATTTTTAATTTTTGATTTAATTTCATGCCTTTATCATATAATAGATCTAAGATCTAGGTATTTATATATTTATTTAAATAAATATTTGATTTATTTAAATTTTTTATTGTATGATCTTGAAAAAGTTTCAAGATCTACCCATGAAATCCTAGATCTGGTTTCTTCAAGAACAGCCACTGAGTTTTACATCCAGTGATACTGATCAGAAGGTCTGCAAGCTGCAAAGGTCTATATATAGACTTAAGCAAGCATCTCGGAGCTAGAATGCTCGTTTCAATGATGTGATCAAATCTTTTGGATTCATCAAGAATGAGGAGGAGCCCTATATTTTTAAAAAGATCGGTGGGAGCACTATTGTCTTTCTCATACTGTACATGGATGATATCCTCCTAATTGAAAATGATATTCCCATGTTGACTATAGTAAAAATATGGTTGTTTAAAGAATTCTACATGAAAGATCTAGGAGAGGCATCATTTATTCTAGAAATTAAGATCTATAAAGATAGACCAAATAGGATGCTGGGTCTCTCACAGAAAATGTACATAAAGGAGGTGCTAAAGAGGTTTAGCATGGAAAACTCTAAGAGAAGATTGGTGCCCTTCAGACATGGCATTCATCTCTCCAAGAAGATGTGTCCCAACAAACCTGAGGAGATTGAATGCATGAGCAAGATCCTTTATGCTTCAGCAATAGGAAGCCTCATGTATGCCATGCTATGTACACGATCTAATATTGCCCATGTTGTGAGTGTCACGAGCAGATATCAGTTGAATCCAGATGAAGAGCACTGGACTTGTATGAAATGTATCCTTAAGTACTTGAGAAGGACTAAAAAAATATTTTTAGTCTTTGATAATGGAGAACTCCAGGTCTAGGGTATACAGACTCAAATTTTATGTTCGATATAGATGATCGAAAGTCGACATCTGGAAGTCTATTTATGTGCATGGTATTGCTGTCAGCTGGAAGAGTTCCAAGCAGACTATGATAGCAGATTTCACTATGAAAGCAGAGTACATCGCTGCGTTGGAAGCTGCAAAGGAGGCATTCTGGTACAAGAAGTTTGCCATAGAGCTCGGAGTGATGCCATCAGATGCCATCCCTTTATACTGCGACAATAATGGCACCATAGCCCTAGCTAAGGAGCTATGGTCTCACCAAAAATCCAAGCACATCGAGCGGCGATACCACCTCATCAATAATTACCTTGAGAAGGGATACGTCGAGGTCAAAAGAGTCAACACTGTAGATAATGCGACTGATCTACTGATAAAGTCATTGAGCCAGCAGAAGATCGAAGCCCATCTTGGAAAGATGAGACATAGATTTATAGCCAATTAGATTTAGGTCAAGTGGGAGTTTGTTAGATGTATGCCCTAGAAGCTAGATTGGCTATCACTTATAATATACTTATAAGAGCAATTTTATAATTTTGACTATAAATTAATAAATAAATTATTTTCTATCATAATGTGTATTTAAAAGTGTCTGTGATACATTCTTTGATTTAATGGTAATGATAATTCATATTTTCAAGAGTTAAAAATTTAAGATATGAATTTTCATAATGAGCTCATAAATTGTTTCCAACCGTAGGATCATCACGAGGATGGTGATCGATCCGAAAGATTGGTGTATGATCGCTTTCTTAGGATAGACGTGTCTTGAGTCTATAGTGTGGAGACACCAGAGCGAGAGTACAGATACTCGTTAGAGAATGAGGGCACTGAGCATGACCACCTCGAGTAGTCATAAGAAAGTCTACCTTCTCGTCGATGATTGACTCAATACTATAGTGGTGTGTCTGATTCTTTGATCTGAGGTGCATCGACAGTTCACCTTGAGGGTGTTATAGTTTGACTACACCATAACTCGATCTCTTAGCCATTCAAAATTCTAAGGTATATGTTGGCTATAGCATGTTCATTGCAGGAATTGGATTACACTAATAGGAGATCTATCTACCTCGGTAGATGAGGAGTAGCTCTATGATAATCATGAGATTGAGTTCATAAGCCCATGGCCATAGCAAAGTGAAGATGATAGAAAGAGTTTCTATTAGGGTTTTACATTGGACTCGAATCGAATGATTAATTTATATGACGGACATTAGGTTTGACGAGTTTACCTTAACCTTAATCCTGTCGGAGCTCAAGAAAGAAGAACCCAATCATATAGGTAACTATACTGAGAGATTTACTTTTAGTTCTGATGGATTGCCACCATATACTGTTAGGTGTTACTGGTGGATTTTGAGAGCAATTAGGATGATTTTGATGATCAATCATTCTAATTGTATGAATCAAAAAAGTTTTGATCCATCAAAAGATGTTTCGGTGATGGCGATTGTGATATGTCTCATTATCATATAGAATTGAATCTAACTGGGTCATACGAATAAGGGTTTGGGTCTGGATGTCATCATTTGAGCTAAGCTAGTTTGATTGATTTGGATTAAATCCAATCAGGTCCAAGATAATCATGCTAGCACATGATTGAGCCTGACTTTCTCCTTCTGAAATCTTTCTGATTCTTTATAATCGAGTCAAATTTAATTTGACTCATCCTTGTATTTTGAATGGATTTATTTTTCATCTGACTGAAATAAGTCTAAGTCAAATTAATTATAAAAATTAAATCTATTCATAGTCAAATTGGATTAGGGTCAAAAGTTGATCTATTTGAGAGAATTGAGAGTCACCTGATCAAATGCTTCTAGAAAATGTTTTAGAAATCATTTTGATCTAATTTTTGGATATGTGATATAGCACGAGTTATGCATGGGGTACCAAATTTTATGATTTTTAGAGATGTTTAGACTAATTTATGATAGAGTTTGATTTGGATCAAACTCTTAAGGAAAGAGTCCTAGGTGCAGTGGACTCTTCCTTATCTACTCATGTTGATATCTTTTTGAATCATTTTTGGTAAAAAAAATAGATGAGATCTGGTGGTTTTTCATGGAGAATAAGTTCTAGAATCCTAATGATAAAATAAATGAGTTATTTTGGTCAAAAGGGACTCTAAGTAGGTGTTGGACATAAAAGCCTTTCTCATGTCAAAGTGCATTTAATGCAAGAAATAATTTTCCATGCCCAAAGTCTGTCAACCCTAATATCCCACACCCTCTTTATCCTCTCTCTTCTTCTCTTCTACAAACCTAAAAAGTTAGTCATAAATCTGAGAAGAAGGTCCAAGATTTTTAGCATAATATTCAAGATCTACGCGACGGTATTCGTGTGACAGACGGGCTGCCTTCAGAAATAGTTTTGAAGGTTCTTTGGATTAGATCCAGATCTAATTTTTGAAGAAAAGATTTATAAGGAGAAGATATTCAGATCTTACTTGAGTGGATACCAGTAGAGGTTAGGTGCATGCGTGGCTCCTTCTAGAACCTCAGGAATCAACAGGATCATTGCAAGATAATTAGATTATCCAATCAAGTACTTTAAATTAAATCTGATTTAATTTTAATTTTTTAATTTTTAATATTAGATTATCATGATTAGATCTGAGAACTCTTAGATCTGATTGGATTATTTAGAAATTTTTAAAAAAATCCTTCTTAGATTTGATCAGATCTGTACGATCCTGCGGTGGAAAATAGTATTTTCCTTCAACGATAATGACTACTGAGTGAGCGAATCCTAGTAGCAACAGCTTTGCTAGAACCTCTGATCTTCTCCCTTAAAACTATGATCCCTGACTCCATTAAGCCATGAAGTCTCCCAGCTTTAACTGATAAATCTAAAATCTGAGTGGAATTTCCTAAATCCCAGCAAGCAAGAAGTCAAAGGCTCTCAACCTCTCTCTCCAAATCCAAAACCTTAGAACTAAGATCAGTAACAGTCTAAACTAAGTGCTCAAGTATCACACTCATACCAGAGATCACAATGGTAATATGAGAAACTATAGAATAATCAACAGAAGGTGCCAAGTATGTGCTCTCTCCTTGAGTAGTACCTTGAGTTGACATGATGATCCTAGCAACCTCCTGTGCAAAAGTCTAAAGTTGATCATTAGCAAGTCTAATAGTAGAATGATGATATCGATGCTCAGACTATGGCTCAAGAAAAGTGCCTCCAACTACCTTTGAAGGACCAGTCTCATGATAAAAAATAAACTATATATCAGGTGAAGCTCTATGATCATAGAGTGGTGAAGATGGTCCTTCCTCAACTCTATCCTCCTCTTCTACTGGCCCTTGGTCCGATGATCACCTACCTTGGTATAACCCATACAATGCAATGAGTTGGCATTGTAGGTGTCGGTGTGGGCAAGGTAAGTAGTAGCCTCTCCCTCAAAGTCTATCCCAAGGCTTCTAAATATTCTAGTAAGAGATATGCCATAGGATAATGGTGCTTTCACTTTGTTCACAGCCTCTCTCATGGCTTCAATCATTAAGGCAGGCAAATCGATAGGGATCTCATACACTATATGATGCATTATACAAAGGTTCCTATTGAAAACAAAGTCGAAACTGCCAGCTCTGGGAAAAAAGATAGTACAAACAATATGATGAATCACTCTCATCTCATCCTTGCTAGCATCTAATTTATCAAGTTTGCTAACATCTTCTCTTTACAATACAGATTTCAGCCCATCCTCCTTATTCAATAGTCTATCAGAGGTCGATCCTTCATAAGATAGATAAATAAGAAAACCTAGCGGCTGTGCATCAAACTCAATCTTTACTCTTTTTACCAAGGATCTTACCCTCCCATCATAGTATAAAAAATTTTGGTAAAATTCCTTAACCAAGTCAATATAGATTGTTTTTCTCATTGTGCAAAAAGAACCCCATCCTAGTGTTTCAATTTTCTCTCCAAATGAAAAACTATCCTTTTTAAGAAAACAAAAATCTATGTTTCTACCCAGTGAGATTTTTCTTCCAGAAAGGAGTTTCTTACTTGGAGTCACAGGGGAAGAGGAGGGAGCTGGAGCCGGTGTGGGAGTAGGTGCTAAAGTAGCTCTCTTCCTTCTCTGCTCTTCTCTAAGACTATGGGTGGATTTAGACCATTGAGGAAGCTTCATCTGAGGAGACATTGTCGAGCACAAGTGAGGGAAGCAAGACAAGGAATGAAAAGAGACGAAAGACCGAATCTTTGCAAGAGATTTGCTAGAGAAGGCAAATTTTGCCAAGAATGAAGGAATTCGATTTGAAGTTAAGGC
>QRFJ01002470.1:0-30000 GCA_006176705.1 Cocos nucifera | reverse complement strand
CTCCATAACTTTATCATTTTAAGGACCTAATAATTTAAAAAATTTAAATTAATTTATGATTTAACGATAGAGAAGATATGGATCAAATTGCTCTTATTAACTTTACCAAGTCAAATCCTCCCACTAACTTCTCAAGTCATTGATGAGGATTCGAATCAATTTCGGTCCATGAGCACCTAGATCAGTCTTACTGAATAAAATTAGTCTCATTAATTTTCTATGTGATATGGGTTAGCACGAATCAATGAACAATCTAATCAAAAGCTAATTAACCACGTTGGCCAGGTAAGTGAGATTGGTGGAAGAGTTTGCCAAAACTTGCCTTAGACACCATTAGAAATGACCAGGTAAATGGGCTGCCAATTAAAAACCATCAATCTAGAAATGCTAGACTTACCTTAAACACTAATCGATTTGTCAGTTTTGATTTGGTCTGCCAAAAAATTTGGGCTCAACCACTAAGCCACAATCAGGTCCATTTGTTAGATGTATGAACTACGATCAACTACAATTATTGGATTGATCTATAGGAAAGAAATAATTTAATCTTAATTAACTATTAATTAGGTTTGATCAATTTTCTAACTTAGTCTATATTTAATCTAACCTTAGGTCTAACCTAAGTAATGACCTAATCAAAGCTAACCCATAACCCTTTAACCCATGATTTATGAAATTGACTTAGGATCTTCAAATCATAAATTTAGATCCTAAACAATCATTTAATTATTAATTAAGTTCAAGGCTTATGGGTTAAAGTTTGGTACCTCAGAACTAGTTTCTGATTTCATCATTTAAAATATTTTTTAAATTTTATAAATAATTTACATCAAATCATATTCAATTCATGATTATAGATCTGATTTGTTTCAATGTTTAGATCATATCCTAGGATTTGAATCTAAGATTTTACAAAAAGTAAATTTTTAATTTAAATTCTACAAAGCATATATGTGATACATATACATTCTAGATTCAAAAATCAAAACTATATATCAAATATATATAATATGAGGATATAGATCTAAATATAAAACACATTATATGGATCTCATCTAAATGATCAAAATCAGATCATAAACTAATCAAATTTAGTTTTAAAATTTAAAAATAAATTATAAAATATTTTAGATCTTATCTAATATATTTATAATTTAGATTATTCAGATCAGCACATACTTGGACAATCTCTACACTGTAAGGAATAAATCTTACAGCAGGATAACCTTATAATCAGTATGCGCAATCCTGATATTATTTAGATTTAATCTAAATAATCTAAAATAGATCTAGCATCTATTTATTTTAGATTTAAAATTAAAAAAATAAATCATAAATTTGCTTAGATCTCATCTAACTTATTCATGATTCAGATCTACAGATCAGCATATACTAGGATAATCTTTTCATTGTAAGGGATTAACCATACAACAGGACAACCTTATGATCAGTATGTATGATTTTTAATTTTTATTTTTAGATTTATTTTAAAGTATGCATGATTATGTCATAAAAGAATCTAGAGTTTTGATACCACTGCTGAAAAATCATACAGAATTTATGCATATATTTCAAAATTTTTTTGAAACTAGATGCAACGAAAGATATAGATTAAACTATTTATCTATTTATGCATGTGATCTACACTAAACCCTACATCTAGGATCTATAACACATCAAGATGCATTAATAAATCTAAAAATTAAATCAGGTTGGTATTGATCATATCAATATCCTATGTCTAGAATTATTCTAGAAATTCTAGATCGCATCTAGGTTAAAAAAGAGATCGAATCTCTTACCTTTGTACAAGTCGAGAATATCACAGTTGATTTTCATTATTATCCTTGTTGCTTGGAGCCATATAGCATGTCTAGCCTCTACGGATAGTTCATACAAGATCGTTACATAGATCGAAGGTTCGTCGAACGAAAATCCACTTGAAATGCTAGTTTCTCACGAATCCCTCCTGATGGTTTATCTGAAAAGTTTTCTTCAGATCTCTTGGACCCACCAAGAGATGAAGAATATGAGGAAGATGAAAGTAGGGAACCAACTTTTGAATCTTCCAAAAAGAAGAAAAAAATAGGTTAAGAAGAAGTTCTAAGAGAAGACATATCTTTTCTTTCAAGACATCAACTATTGATGTCCTGAAAATATCTCCAAGCCAAGACATCAACCATTGATGTCATGAAAACATCTCCATGCTAGAACAAGAGGAGACCGTCTCTTCTAGAATTTTTTTATGCTCTAAATCTCTTTCTTTCTATTTTTTTTCATGGAAAAACTTACAAAAGATGGACAAGAAGAAGCTCTCAAGGAGAATCTAAGAGAAGACCTTCTTCTCTTATCCTTGTCTTAATAGGACATCATCCATATGATGTCCAAAATAAACCAACACCTCCAAGAAGCAAGGCACCCCAAACCCCCACACCCCCTCCCTCTTTCCTTCTAATTTTTGTGTGAAAAAACTCTTGGGGATCTCACGCTTAAGGGGCCTTAAAAAGTGGCACCTCAAAACAAACTTAGACTTGGTCAAATCCCTAACTTTTAAGGATTCAAATTAAGAGATTGGGAGGATGTCCAACTCTTGGAAGCCACCCTATATTTTTGTGCGTGGAACACCAGGAATAAATGCCCAAAAGAAAGAAAATATAGGGTGCACAAAATAATTGTGGGCGTGGGTTAATTTCCATAGAGAGAGAAGGTGAGTTTTAGAATTCTAGAATTCTATCAAATAGAGTTCAAATCTCAACCAATTGCCAAATTTGACCAAGTCAAATTTGATTCCAAAACCATCAAATATTGGGATGTGGACAACTTCCTTTAATGTAAGAAAAACTCACGTAAACATCTGAAAAGGTGGCATTGGGTTTTTCTTCTTTGGCGTAAGGAATATAGAAGAAGTCCTAGTCTAATTAGGATTCTTCTACTAAGACTAAGTCAAACCTATTTAAGTCCTATTCTAATTAAAATTGAGTCAACCTAATTAAATAATGATCCTAATCCAACTAGAAGTCTAATTAAATTAGATTAAATTAAATTTAAATTTAATTTAATTTTTAATTAAATTAAAAATTAGATGTACTCAAGTCCTAATTGGATAAGAATTTATTCTTTCTTGCAACTGACTTATCCAATAAACCAATTAGACTTAATTCAATTAAGTCCAAACCAATTCTAATTGAATATAATTCAATTAGACTCAATCTCAATCCGATTACTCAATCAAATTAAACTAATTAGCAATCTAATTGCTAATCGATCCTCTTATAATACTTACACTTGATCGATCATTAATCGCATTGATGATTCAATCATTAAACAGTTTTCAATCATCGATCAACCATCCAATCAGGTAACAACCTCTTATGTGTGTGATCCTATAGTTTTGAATATAAGCCAATAGCATAAGAATCAATTTCTATACTAATTAAAATGACCATCTAGCAATAGTACTAACGTCCGGATAGATCGAATGTATGCAAAGCAATATTCTTAGAATCCTAATCTATGATTACCATATAATTCATCCCTTTGACCCATGATGCTCAGGATGACTTTGAGTTAGCTATCAACACCCATACAAGTCATCCATATTATGTTTCAAAGTTTATAAATTTCATGACTTCTTTCGATGATTATCCAGGCCTAGATTTTGCTAAATTAAAATACAATGAGATATTCACTTTCTGAAGTTAATCTAAAATTGTCAATCCCATCTTGACTCATACATCGACTCTATAAGTACTTGATTGTATCCAAAAATTTTTCGATCTTGCATTAAAAATATAGGTAGTTTGGCATCAAAGTACAGTGAGTTGCTTGCAAGTCACCATGGTGATCTTAAGTCAGAGAGATATTTATATCTATTAGCCTTAACTAGCTACTCTTGACAGTAGAATGCTACATTGATCATATTTAGTATAGATGTACTTCTACATATCATCTGTATGCCATACCAGTATCTCCACACTACTTGATTATGAGGACAACCAACGCATATGATATACAGTGACCTACACTCGATAAGTTAACATCCTTATTAATAACTTATCATTTGGTCATGAATAATTTAAGAATTATCCGATAGTGTTGGAAAATATGCAGAGTTTCATGCATATATTTCAAAAAAAAATTTAAAACAAGACGTAGCGAAAGATATAGATTAAACTATTTAATCTAATAATGCATGTGATCTAATCACTAAAACCTACATCTAGGACCTATGATATATCATGATGCAAGCATAAATCTAAAAAATAAAATAGATTGGTATTGATCATATCAATACTATAGATCTAGAACTATTCTAGAAATCCTAGATCATATCTATGTGAGATAAGAGATCAAATCTCATATCTTTGCATGGATTGAGAACACCACAGCCGATAACAAAGTTGTCCTTGTTGCTTGAAGTTGCATAATGCATTCGGTATCTACAGGTTGTCCACACAAAATCGTCACTTTGATCGGAGGATCGTCGAACAAAGATCCACTTGAAGTACTAGCTTCTCGTGGATTCCTCCTGATGGTTGATCTATAAAAGTATCTGCAAATCTCTTAGACACTCCAAGAGATGAAGATAAAGAGGATGATGAAGGAAGAAGACCAACTTTTGGATCTTCCAAAAATTAGAAAAGAAAAGCTTAAGAAAAGGCCCTAAGAGAAGACACATTTTTTCTTTCAAGACATCAACCATTGATGTCCTGAAACATCTCCATGCCAGGATAAGAGGAGACCTTCTCCTCCAGAATTTTTAATGCCCTTTTTCTCTCTTTCTCTTTGATTCTTCCCATGGAAAAATATTACAAAACATGGATAAGAAAAAGCTCTCATACAAAGAGAACCTAAGAGAAGACCTTCTCTTCTCCTTGTCTCAACAGGACATGATCCATATCATGTCCAAAATAAACCAACTCTTCAAGAAGCTAGGCACCTCATCCCTTATGCCCTCTGTCCCTCTTTTTTATGATTTGTTCATGGAATTCCCAGAATTTTTTATGCCCAAAAACTATCTCATAGGAGGCATCCCATAAGAATGAAACTCCAGGTCAAAGACCTAGTCAAAACCATTCAAAAGAAGGAAGTTAAGGGGGCATTAAACTCTTAGATACCTCCCCCTTATTTTTTAGGCATGAGAACCAGCAAATACATGCACAAAAAGAGAATAAAATGGGTGACAAAGAATATTGGGGTGTGGGTTTATTACCACAGAGAGAGAATGAGAGTTTTAGTATTTTAGAACTCTATCAAATAGAGTTTAAATCTCAACCAATTTCCAAATTTGATCAAGTCAAATTTGATTCCAAAATCATCAGATATTGGGGCATTGGGAACTTCATTTAGGCATGGAATGTGTCATGTAAACATCAAAAATAAAAACAAGAAGGGGCGTGGGATCTTTCTAAATGGCATGAGGGAAGAAGAGAGGAGTCCTAGTTTAACAAGGACTCTCCAATGTAGAATAGGTCAAACCTATTTAAGTCATATTCTAGTTAGAATTGAGTCAACTTAATTAAAAAGCAATTCTGATCCAATTAAAAGTCTAATTAAATTAGATTAAATTATATTTAAATCTAATTTAATTTTTAATTAAATTAAAAATTAGGTGCATTCAAATCCTAATTGAACATGGACTTGTTCTTTCTTGCAACCGACTTATCCAATAAACCAATTGAACTTAATCTAATTAAGTCCAAACTAATTTTAATTAAATCTAATTCAATTAGACTTAATCTTAGCCTGATCACTTAATCAAACTGAGCCAATTAGTAATTCAATTGCTAATCGATCCTCCTACAATACTTGCACTTGATCGATCATCAATCACATTGATGATTTGATCACTAAACGATTCTCAATCATTGATCAATCATCTGATTAGGTAACAACCTCTAGTATGTATGATCCCATAGATTTAAACTTAAGTCGATAGCATAGGAACTAATTTCTATATCAATCAAAATGATCATCTAGCAATGGTACCTGATATCTGGATAGGTCGAATATATGCAAAGCAACATTCTTAGAACCCTGGCCTATGGTTACTATATAATTCATCCCTTTGATCAATAATGCTCAGGATGACATCGAGTTAGCTGTCAACACTCATGCAAGTCATCCATATTATGTCTAAAAATTTTGTAAATCCCGTGATATCTCACGAAGATTATTCAGGCTTAGATTTTGCTAAATTAAAACACAGCGAGACATTCACTTTCTGAAGTTAATCAAAAGTGGTCAATCCCATCTTGACTCACACACTGACTTTACAAGTACTTGACTGTACCTAGAAATCTTTCAATCCTATATTAGAAATATAGGTAGTCCGATATCAAAGTATAATGAGTTATTTACAAGTCACCGTGGTGATCTCAGATCAGAGGGATACTTATATCCATTAGCCTTAGTTAGCTATTCTTGATAGTAGAGTGCTATATTGGTCACGTTCAATGCAGATGTACTCCTACATCTCACCTGCATGTCATATTAGTGTCTCCACACCACTTGATTATGAGGACAATCATGTGATCTCAGGTCAAAGGAATACTTATATCCATTGATCTTAGCTAGCTACTTTTGATAGTAGAATGCTACATTGGTCATGTTCAGTATAGATGTACTCCTACATCTTATCTGCATGTCATACTAGTATCTCCACACCACTTGATTATGAGAACAACTAACGCATATGACATACAGCAATCTATATTCGATAAGTTATCATCCTTATTAATAACTTATCATTTGATCGTGAACAAATTTAAGAATCATCTGATAAATTCTCCTTTATTGATTGAGTATGATTTTAAGAACTTTATCATAACATAGGAGTTCATTTAAAGAAGATAGAACTTTTATGATAAATAAGCCAAATAATAATTATTAATTGATAATTTATATATTAATTTCAATCATCTATAACTTAACTAATTGATTTTAGGATGCATTTTCTAACAACTCCTACTTGGACTAAAGCCAATCAGAACAATATTAAATATCTTATCTTCCACTTGAGGTCATAGAACTCCTTAGTTCTAAGGCTTTAGCAAATAAGTCGATCAAGTTCTCCTTTTTTGTCGATCTTCTAAAGGTCGATGTCTCTCTGATTTAAAATTTAAGATGATAGCAAAGCAGAGTATACTGATCTTATGATGTACCTTCAATTCTTTAGCCTGAGCTATGGCTCAATGCTATATTAGGACTGGACTATCGATAAACGGAGCCTCTCCCAGCCTGCTAATAAACTTATGCCACCATATATTCCACATGGTAGCATCAGATGCCACGATATACTCTACATCACTAACAAAATAGGCTATAGTATTCTCCTTGAAACTTTTTCAATAGATTGCTCCTCCATATAGGATAAATTCATGATCTAACACTCCTGCTATGGTCTTTATCTGACTAAAAGTTAGAATCAAAATATTCCACAAGTTTTATATCAATTTCTCCATATATAAATCACTAGATCTTAATATTTCTTAAATACTTAAGGATTGTTTATACAATCTTCTAGTATTTCTTATCCAGATCAGACTGGTATCTGCTCACTACCTCCAATGAGTATACTATGTCTAGTCTCGTAATAGAGAAATAAGATGATAGCTAAATCTTTATTCCTTATAATACTGAATATCATTTTTGATTAAGCGAATATCATTTACAGACAACACAAGGAATAACACTACAGAACCTTTTGCCCACTTATAAATACAAAATGTTTTTTGTTCATAATAAAGATATACATTCAAAACATATGTTCCAACTCTGAGATGATAGCCAAACAGGCTTTATAGGCCTCTACCTTCCCGTCTGCGCTATTCTGATCCTTTTGAAAATTCATTCACATCTAATGGATTTTATACCTTTAGGTGAATCTATTAGGGTCCATACACTATTGATCTTCATGGACTTCAATTTGGATTTCATGGCTTCAAGCAACTTCTCAGAGCTAGTCCTCTACATTTCATTCCTATAGGTGATTGGATCATTGTTGTTCTCATCGAGCTCAATAGGATCACCGTTCTGAACCTAAAAATCAAAGAATCTATCTAACTGGCATGGTACTCTATCAGATATCCTTAAAGGTGCCTCTTTAATGGACTCTAGATTTGATTTAATCAAATCAAGTTCTATAGGTTTACTAGATTGTGATGATTCTTTCTATCGGTCAAACTTCCTTAAGTTCAACTTAATAGGCATCAGTTCCTTCTCTAAGAAACTTTCTTTCCAAAAAGAATGCCCTACTATTGAGAATAACTTTTGTTCTTCAGCATAGTAAAAGTTATAACCCCTAATACCTATCGGACCATGATCTAAGTTTATCTATGTGCAAACTTTTGATGTAGGCCTAATAACCCTAAGCCCAAAGGTGAGAGAGTCTAAGTCTATGCCCGATCCATATCCCATCTAGAGTCTTTACGACAGATTCACTTGGTGTAAATTTTCAAAGTAAAATAAGTAGTCTCAAAAGCTTAACCCTGAAACAAACAGACTAGTAAACCCATCGTGGATCGAATCATGTCTAACAAAGTTTAATTTTTTCTTTTCAATACACTATGTTCTAGAAGGATTCCACTGTAAGAAAATCCTATTCTCTTCTAGATATATCAAAAACTCATTGGATAAGTATTCACCTCCTCGATCTGATCGAAGAGTTTTAATTTTTTTTCTAATTTATTTTTCTATTTCATTATGAAATTATTTGAATATTTTAAATAATTCAGGCTAGACGTACCTATACCAAGATAGGTCATCTATAATTATAATGAAATATTGATATTCTTCTCCAGCACTTAAATTCATAGGTCTATACACATCACTATGTATAAGACTTAGAACTTCATCGGCTCATACATCTTTTCTAGTAAAATGTGACTTTATTATCTTCTCAAGTAGACAAGGCTCACAAGTCGACAATAATTCATAATCATTAATGTCGAGATTTTTCTCTTAAGCTAACATGTTTATCTTGTTCTTATTAACATAACCAAGCCTAAATACCAAAAGTCAACATCCATGACATAATCTAACTTAGAGTGTTTAAGAGATATGTACATTACACTTAATAGGCTATGATAAAAAGTATATGTCATTTCTTTATTATCCATACATTATTATAATATCATTCATAATGATATCATGATAATCTACTTTTATTAATAAATGATGATCATCTTTGGCCAAAAGACCGTTAAAGATCAAATTCATTATAAATGATGGACAATAATGATAGTCACTCTAAATGATAACATTTGTATTAAAAATTAGTTCGACAATTCCTAAAGCTAGGATTGGAATATGACTTCCACCTAGATATTTGAGAATTTTTTATCATTTTCAAAAACTTTCTACTTACTTGTAGTCCTTGCAATAAATTGCATAAAACTATCGATATCCAATACCTAGTTACTAGAATTACAAATAGAGAAATTATAAGGTGTTATTATATAACATCCTTGATGAGCAACATCTTGCTCTTTTCTCTTGTTCAGCCTATCGGGGTCAAGAAAAGTAAGATATTCATGATAATATTTCTTTCTATGACCATGCTTTTGATAGTAGAAGCATTTTGTCTGATTTATGTTAGTCTTAGATCTTTTATTTTTACTGAACTTAGAAGTCCCAACACGAACTCATTCGTACTGTTAAACCAAATTCAACTTTCGATACTAATTATCTAAGTTAGGTTTCATAAATACATCACTGTCTGACAGTGATCAGAGCAATTAGGATTTATCCATAATCTGAAGAAAAAAGAATAATGATCTATTGTATATGAATTATTTTAAGCCTAAAGATTTGGACTTTAGTCTAAAGGTTCTTCCACTATTTTATATGAATTAGTAGCCTCTACCTTCAATTCGAGAATTACTTTAATTCCCTAGTAGGTACTGGAATCCACAAATATTGCATGCAGGCCCGAGGAAAGCTCTGGCTAACCCATGTGCACCTATGGATAGGTTCTTAATCAATTATTTTTTTAAATAATTTTTAATAATTAGATTTTGCCCCAGACTCCTCTTCAGCAAGCGTAAGGCACCTCCACTGAAAGTTTTGGTTAGGTCCAACCATTAATATGATAGAGTTCAGTGCAACAAACGAACAATGACCAAGCCCAAGGAAAGCTCTGGCTAACCTAATCGTTATCTCGAGAGTTCGATCTAATCATCATATAATGAATAATAATTCTAATATCTCGATGAACACTAAGCGTAAGGCACCTCCAATGTCTACCCAGACTATTGGACCCATTATCAAATACCTTAATGGGAGGCTATGATTTAGTTATCTTTATAACTTTGTTATTTTAAAAATCTAATAATTTTAGAGGATTTAAATTTTTTATGATTTAAGGATAGAGAAGACATGGACCAAATTGCACCCACTAACTTCATAAAGTCAAATCCTCCCACTGATTTCTCAAGTCATTGATGAGGACTAGGATTAATTATGGTCCATGGGCACCGAAATTAGTCTCACTAATTTTCTATGTGACATGGGTTAGCACGAATCAATGAGTAATCTAATCAAAGGCTGATTAACCATATTGGTTAGGTAAGTGAGATTGGTGGAAGGGTCAGCCAAGGCTTGTCTTAGACACCATCAGAAATAGCTAGATAAGTGGACTGCCAATTAAAAACCATCAGACTAAAAATGCCAGACTTATCTTAAACACCAATCAGTTTATCAATTTTGATTTGGTCTACCTAAAGACTCGGGCTCAACCACTGAGCCATGATCAGTGTTCATTTATTAGATGTATGGACTTTGATTAACTATAACTATTGAATTAATGTATAGAAAAAAATGATCTAATCCTAATTAACCATTAATTAGGTTTGATCAATTTTTTAACTTAGTCCATATTTAATCTAACCCTAGGTCTAACCCAATTAATGATCTAATCAAAGCTAACCCATTATCCTTTAACCCATATTTTATGAAATTATCTTAAGATCTTCAAATCACAAACCTAGATCCTAAATAATCACTTAATTCTTAATTAAGTTCAAGGCTTATGAGTTAGGGTTTGGAACCTCAGAACTAATTTCTTATTTTAAGTTTTGAAACATTTTCAACATATAAATAATTTACATTGAATTATATTCAATTCATAGTCTTAGATCTGATTTATTTCAATGTTTAGATCATGTCCTAGAATTTCGAATTTAGGATTTTGTTGAAAGTTGGTTTATAATTTAAATTTTATAAAGCAAATACATCATATATGTTCATTCTAGATTCAAAAAAAAAAAAAACTACATATCCAGCATATGTAAAAGAGGAACTAGATCAAAACATGAAATACATATTATTCAAATCTTATCTAAATAATCAAAATCAGATCATAAATTAATTAATATTAGATTTAAAATTTAAAAATAAATTATAAATTATTTTAGATTTTATCTAATATATTTATGATTTAGATTTCTCAGATCAGCATATACTAGAACAACCACTCTACTATAAGGAGCAAATCTTATAGTAGGATAATCTTATAATCAGTATATACGATTCAATATTATTTAGATCTAATTTAAATAATCTAAAATAGATCTAACATCTATTTATTTTAAATTTAAAATTAAAAAATTAAATCATAAAAATATTTAGATTATATCTAACTTATTTATGATTCAAAAAATTTAAATCGGTACATACTAGGATAATCTTTTCATTATCAGGGGTTAAACTTACTACAGGACAACCTTATGTCAGTATGTGCGATCTTTAATTTTTTATTTTTAAATTTATTTTAAAGCATGCATGATCATATAATAAAAGAACCTAGATGCTTTGATACCACTATTGAAAATATGTAGAGTTTCATGCATGTATTTCAAAAAATTTTTCGAAACAAGACGCAGCGAAAGATATAGATTAAAGTATTTAATCTAATAATGCATGTGATCTAATCACTAAACCCTACATCTAGGATCTATGATATATCATGATGTAAGCATAAATTTAAAAAATAAAATAGATTGGTATGATCGTATCAATACCATAAATCTAGAACTATTCTAGAAGCCCTAGATCATATCTAGGTGAGATAAGAGATCAAATCTCATACCTTTATATGGGTCGAGAACATCGTAGCTGATAATGAAGTTATCCTTATTTCTTGGAGTCGCACAGCACATTCGGCTTCTACAAGTTATCCACACGAAGTCATCACTTTGATTGGAGATTCGTCGAACGAAGATCCGCTCGAAGTACTAGTTTCTCGTGGATCCCTCCTGATGGTCAATCTATAAAAATATCTTCAAATATTTTAGACCCTCTAAAAAATGAAGATAAGGAGGATGATGAAGAGAGAAGACCAACTTTTAGATCTCCCAAAAATCAGAAAAGAAAAGCTTAAGAAAAGGCCCTAAGAAAAGACACATCTTCTCTTTCAAGACATCAACCATTGATGTCCTAAAAATATCTCCATGCCAGGACAAGAGGAGACCTTCTCTAGAATTTTTAATGATCTTTTTCTCTCTTTCTCTTTGATTCTTCCCATGAAAAAATCTTATAAAACATGGGTAGAAAAAACTCTCAAGGAGAACCTAAGAGAAGACCTTCTTCTCTTCTCCTTATCTCAACAAGACATGATCTATATCATGTCCAAAATAAACCAACTCTTCCAAGAAGCTAGGTGCCTCATCCATCACACCCTCTCTCCCTCTTTTCTATGATTTGTTTGTAGAATTCCCAGGATTTCTTATGCCCAAAAACTATCTCATAGGAGGCGTCCCATAAGAATGAAACTCTAGGTCAAAGACCTAGTCAAAACCATTCAAAAGAAGGAAGTTAAGAGGGCGTCAAACTCTTGGATGCCTCCCCTATTTTTCAAGCATGAGCACCAGCAAATACATGCACAAAAAGAGAATAAAATGGGTGACAAAGAATATTGGGGCATGGGTTTATTACCATAGAGAGAGAATGAGAGTTTTGGTATTCTAGAACTCTATCAAATAGAGTTCAAATCTCCACCAATTTTCAAATTTGACCAAGTCAAATTTGATTCCAAAATCACCAGATATTGAGGTGTTAGGAACTTCATTTAGGCATGGAATGTTTCATGTAAACATCAGGAATAAAAATAAGAAAGGGTGTGGGATCTTTCCTAGTGGCGCAAGGGAAGAAGGGAGGAGTCCTAGTCTAACTAGGACTTTCCAATGTAGAATAGGTCAAACCTGTTTAAGTCCTATTCTAATTAGAATTGATTCTACCTAATTCAAAAGCAATTCTAGTCTAATTATAAGTCTAATTAAATTAGATTAAATTATATTTAAATTTAATTTAATTTTTAATTAAATTAAAAATTAGGTGCACTTAAGTTCTAATTGAACATGGACTTATTCTTCCTTGCAACTGGCTTATCCAATAAATCAATTGGACTTAACCCAATTAAGTCCAAACTAATTCTAATTAAATTTAATTTAATTACATTTGATCTTATCCCAATCACTCAATCAAATTGAGCCAATTAGCAATCTAATTGCTAATTAATCATTCTACAATACTTGCACTTGATCGATCATCAATCGCATTAATGATTCGATCACTGAATGATTCTCAATTATCGATCAACCATCTAATCAGATAATAACCTCTAATATATATAGCCCCATAGGTTCGAACCTAAGTTGGTAGCATAGGAACCAATTTTTATACCAATCAAAATGACCATTTAGCAATGGTACCCGACGTCTGGATAGGTTGAATGTATGCAAAGCAACATTCTTAGAATCTTGGCCTATAGTTATCGTATAATTCATCCTTTTGACTAATAATACTCAGGATGACATTGAGTTAGCTGTCAACACTCATACAAGTCATCCATATTGTGTTTCAAAATTTTATAAATTTCAAAACTCTTCATGATGATTACTTAGGCCTAGATTTTGCTAAACTAAAATACAGCGAGATATTCATTTTCTGAAGTTAATTAGGAGTGGTTAATCCCATCTTGACTCATACATTAACTTTACAAGTACTTGACTATATCCAAAAACCTTTTGATCATGTATTAGAAATACAAGTAGTCCGACATCAAAGTACAGTGAGTTGCTTGCAAGTCACTGTGGTGATCTTAGATTGGAGGAACACTTATACCCATTAGCCTTAGCTAGCTGCTCTTAACAGTAAAGTGCTATATTGATTATGTTTAGTGCAGATGTACTCCTACATCTCACCTACATGTCATACCAGTATCTTCACACTACTTGGTTACGAGGACAACCAATGCATATGACATACAGGGATCTATACTCGATAAGTTATTATCTTTATTAATAATTTATCATTTGATCGTGAACAAATTTAAAAACCATCTCATAAATCCTTCTTTATCGATTGAGTGTGGTTCTAAGGACTTCATCATAGCATAGAAATTCATTTAAGGAAGATAGAACTTTGATGATGAATAAGCTAAATAATAATTATTATTTGATAATTCATATACTAATTTCAATCATCTACAACTTAAATGATTGGCTTTAGGATATGTTTCATAATAAATAAATTCTTCTTTATTGATTGAATATGGTTCTAAGGACTTCATCATAACTTAGGAGTTTATTTAGAAAAGATATAACTTTTATAATGAATAAGCCAAATAACTATTATTAATTGATAATTCATATATTAATTTTAATTATCTACAACTTAGATAATTGACTTTAGAACATATATCCTAACATTTTCTTGGATGATACTGCATCTTATTCGATCTTGAAGTTGCTCCTTAATCTCCATTAGTACTTGAGTTTTTAGAGCATTCAGGAGAGAATAGCTGTGGAACCTTTGGGGAGGGGGCTTTGCTGCATCCTTTTTTTTGGGCTTCTCAGTCGATGAGTTCGAGGTGGAGTTCAGGCTCGTCGATATTCAGGAGGATTCTTGAATACAGTCGAGCTTCACTCGACTTCTCCATAAGTGCGAACTTGCTAGATTCTCCCACCTGCCGCTTTCCTATGACTTCATTATCACGAAGCTTGAAAGCTTTCTTAATTCGAACATAGCCCTCAGCCCGAGCCAGTATATCGATGAAGTTTCGGAGATACTTTTTCTCTAGTAAGAAGAGGAGATCATTCTTCAGAAGGATATCCTTCAAAGCGGCCATGGCAATGGATTGGTCCAAATTTTGGACCTTTAGAGCAGTGATGTTGAAGTGCCTGACGTAAGCTCGGATGGATTCTCCTTTCTTTTACTTGATATTGATAAGAGAATCTAAGCCTCGCTTTTGACATTGGCTACTAACAAAGTAAGCCATGAACTGGTGGCTCAGCTGATCGAAGGAATAGATGGTACCTGATTTAAGATCCAAGTATCAATTTCTTGCTGTGCCCTTCAAAGTGGAGGAAAAAGCTCTGTACAAAATGGCATCTAGCATGCCATAGAGCAGCATTATGGTTCGAAATGCTTCAAGATGGTCAATCGAGTCCGAGGTTCCATCGTAACTCTCAAATTAAGAATGTTTGAAGTTTGGTGGGATGAGCTTCTACATGATCTGGATAGTGAATGGTGGGTTAGTGCAGATGTCATCATTATAGATCGGGGCAATATGACTGAGTTTCTCAATCCACCTGTTCATCTCCTGAAGTTTTTGATCGAGAACATCATCTCGATCATGAATCTTAAAGGATGGCTGGCTTGATGGGAGCAAAGATTTTTCAGAGGTAGAGGCATGCTTGGAGCAGGAGCTTTCTACTCTCTTTTTGTTTTTCAGGATTCTTCGGTCGGCTTCTCCAAGTGGGCCTTCCCTATGTCGAATCCTAATATTCCGATGATGGTCTTTTTGATGGTGGCAGTACCAGAGCCTGCTGCATCGCCTGCACCGGCTCTATGAGGCCCCTCACCTGCTATAACAGTAGGTTCAACTGATCCATGTCCACCAATGCTGTCAGTGGAGAAGATTGGGGTGTAGACGATGGAGTTGGAGCCAGTTGATTGGCCAGTTCCAGATTAGATCAGACAGTGGTGGTGATGGATCTCTAAGAGGAGGCCTTCCTAGGTGACATCTTGCTAGGATAAAGAAAGATCAGAAAAAAAGAGTGGAAGAAAAGAGAAAGAAGAAGGATTCGATTATGTACTCATTTTATAACTGTTGGTGTAGAATTTAGTTGATGTCGGATCGAGCAGGAGTTGAGGAAGAAGAGGTCGCCATCGGTGACCTGCAAAATAAAATTTCATTTGGAGTCAATGGTGGTGGCTCTGGCAAGACCCTCCGATGATCAAGTTAGCTCTTCTGGCCAACAGAAATGAAGTGCTCAAAAAAGAATTCAGCAGAATTTTGGAAAGAAAAGGAGAACTTAAAAAAAATATATCTAGAGGATCCATTTTATAGACGAAGTTCGAAGCAGACTGATAGTGACAGCCATAGCCATCCGGTAGCTAGCCGCTCGGAGCTGCATGGGGCTTATTATGAAGAGGGGCGCCATCTATAGTAGACTGATAGTGACAGTCGTAGCCTTTCGGTAGCAGGCCGCTCGAGGTCGCATGGAGTTTATTATGGAGAGGGGCGCCATCTGTAGCAGACTAATAGTAATAGTCGTAGCCATTCGGTACTGAGCCACTCAGGATCATATAGAGTTTGTTATGGAGAGAGGTGTCCATTGTCATGATGTGCCTGTTCATCGAGATTTAATAGTCGAAGTTTGGAGGAAGCATGCGTCAGTTGGTGAAGAGCTTTGACATACATCAATTTCAGAAGAGTTCGGACTTCGAAAGGAAATATGGCTAGAGAGGATCATTCAAAAGGAATGCTAGTTGAAATCTAAAAGTAATCCACTGGAGGAATCTGGATGGAGTTCAACTGGTGGAGAAGTCTAGAAGGAGTCCGACTGATGGAAAAGTTTGGAAGGAGTCCGACTGATGAAAAAGTTTGGCTGAAGGAGAAGCTTGGGAGAAGTTCAGTTGAAGGAGAAGTCCAAAAGAAATTCGGCCACTGTAGGGGTCCTGGAGGGGTTCGACTACTGAAGGAGTTCGACCGTTGGAGGAGTTTGACTGCTGAAGGAGTCTGGACGGGTTTGGCCACCGCAGGAGTTCGGGAGGGGTTCGACCGCTGGAGGAGTTTGACTGCTGAAGGAGTTTAGAGAGGCTTGACCACTAAAGAAAGAATTTTCGATCAAAGTTCTTCCATGATTACCAATTACATTAGACTAAGCATCAAGCTGAACTTCGGTGGGAGCGGAGTTTATCCCTAATACTATTTTTTTCATTTCGAGTTCGAAATTCGAAGGAAACAAGTACAAAAAAGACGACTATCGAAGTTCTTTTTTGAACTCTGCATCCATTGAGGTTAAAGCTCGGAAGAGATCTTATCTTCCATTGAGGTTGAGAGAGATCTCATCTTCTTTTAAAGTTGAGGCTTGGGGAAATCTTATCTCTAGCCGAGGTTGAAGGAGATCTTATCTCCTGTTGAAGTTGAAGCTCGGGGGAGATCTTATCTCCAAACGAGGTTGAAGGAGATCCTATCTTCTGTTGAAGTTGAAGCTTGAAAGAGATCTTATCTCCAGCCGAGGTTGAAGAAGATCTTATCTTCTGTTGAGAGAAATCTTATCTCCTACCGAGGTCGAGGTTTGGGGGAGATCTTATCTCCAGACGAGGTTGAAGATGTTGACATTGAGGCTCGAAAAAGATCTTATCTTCAGTCAAGGTTGAAGGAGATCTTATCTCCTATTGAGGTTGAAGCTCGGAGGAGATCTTATCTTCAGTCGAGATTGAAGAAGATCTTATCTTCTATTAAGGTTGAAGCTCGGAGGAGATCTTATCTCTAGTCGAGGTTTAAAAGAAATCTTATCTCCTATTGAAGTTGAAGCTCGAGGGAGATCTTATCTCTGATCGAGATTGAAGGAGATCTTATCTCCTATTGAGGTTGTCTTTTGTTAAAGTTGAAGCTCGAAGGAGATCTTATCTCTAGTCGAGATTAAGAAGATCTTATCTCCTGTTGAGGTTGAAGCTCAGAAAAAATCTTATCTCCAATCGAGGTTGAAAAAATGTTATCTCCTATTGAGGTTGAAGCTCGAAATCTTATCTCCTATTGAGGTTGAAGCTCAGAGAAAATCTTATCTCCAGCCGAGGTTGAAGGAGATCTTATCTCCTATTGAGATTGAAGCTCGAGAGAGATCTTATCTCCAGTCGAGGTTAAAGAAGATCTTATCTTCTGTTGAGGTTGAAGCTCGGGAGAGATCTCATCTCCAGTCGAGTCGGGGCCTCTCTTCTCACCTCGTCTAAAATGAATTGGGCCTTCAACTTTGTTCACATTAAGACGAGGTTCTTCTCCTATTTCTAACGGGCTGTAGGAGCACATAAGGGCCATTATCAGGGCCTCTCTTCTCACCTTATCTAAAATGAATGAGGTCTTCAACTTTGTTCACGTTAGGATGAGGTTCTCTTCCTATTCCTAATGGATTGTAGGGACACATAAGGACCGTTGTTGGGGTCTCTTTTCTCACCTCGTCTAAAATGAATGAAGCCTTCGACTTTGTTCATGTTAGAACAACGTTCTCCTTCTATTCCTAACGGGTTGTAGGGGCACATATGGGCCGTTGAATGGGCCTCTCCCCTCCTTTTATCTTAAATAATCGGAGGTCTTCGACTTTATTCACGTTAGGATGAGATTCTCCTCCTATTCCTAACGGACTGTAGGAGCACATATGGGCCATTGAATGGGCCTCTCCCTCCTCTGTCTTAAATAACTGGAGGTCTTCGACTTGCTCATGTTAGGACAGGTTCTCCTCCTATTCCTAACATGGCATAGGACAGAGGCCATTGAATGGGCTCTCTTCTTCCTGTCTTAAATAATTAAGGTCTTCGACTTGCTCATGTGGCGAGTTCTCCTCCTGTTCCTAATATGGCACTAGGGCATAGATGGGCCGTTGAATGGACTCTCTCTCTTTCTATCTTAAATACGGAGGTCTTTGACTTGCTCAATGTTAGGACGAGTTTTCCTCCTGTCCAACATAGCATTAGGGGCGTAGATGGGCCATTGAATGACCTCTCCTCTCCTCCTGTTTAAATAATTAGAGATCTTCGACTTGCTCTGTTAGGACGAGGTTCTCCTTCCGTTCCTAACATGGCACTAGGGGCACGGAATGGGCTATTGAATGGGCCTTTTTCCTCCTTCTATCTTAACTAACCAGAGATCTTCGACTTGCTCATGTTAGGACAAGGTTCTCCTCCTATTCCTAATATGGCTACTTTCGATTGTTTCTTTCCTATCATCATATAGTTTTTACACCAAGAAATAATAATATTGAAATGGAGGAGTTTTATTGGAGAAAAATTACTGATAGTACATTCTTAAATTTTATGAATTCCAAGGTCGTAGGAGTGTTGTTCCTTCGAGCTCCTTTAGACGATAAGTTTTAGATCGGTCGACCTCCTCTATTTCATACGGGCCTTCCCAATTTGAGACAAGCTTTTTCTAGCTCTGAGGCTGTGAGATGGCGGCTCACCGAAGTACTAAGTCTCCTACTCTAAATATTTTAGCTCTGACTTTGGAGTTATAGTATCAGGCCATCCTTCGCATGTAGTGTTAGATATATGTGCCCTAGAAGCCAGAATTGGCTGACACTTGTAATACACTTCTAGGGGCAAAATTATAATTTTGACTAAAATTAATATATGGGTTATTTTCTATCATATATGTATATTTAGTGTCTGTGATACATCCTTTGAGTTAATGGCAATGTTTCATATTTTCAAGATTGAAATTTAAGCATGAATAATCATTATTACTATAATGCTCCACCATAGGATCTCAGAGGATGTGATTGATCTGAAGGTTGGGTACAATCACTTTTTTAGTAATGAGTCTTAAGTTACGTGTGGAGACACCGAGTAGATAGTACTAGGAACGAGGGACTGGCGTGACCCTCAAGAGCATTAGGAGTTACATTCTCTCAATGACTGAATCGTGGTGCAGTCTGTGTCTGGTATTTACCTGAGGTGATCGACAGTTACCTTGAGGGTATGTTTGACTATCATTACTAGGTCCTAGGCATATGGATCTGAGGTGTATGTTGGCTATACATGTTCATTTAGGAACTGATGGCATCAAGATGAATATTACCTCGGTGTAGAGGAACCATATGATAATCATGAACAGTTCAGAACCATGGCCATGCAGAGAAAAATAGAAAGAGTTTCATTTAGATTTTCAATTGGACTCGATGAATGATTAGACATTGTCGAACTAGGTTGACGATTTCCTAATAATGGATTGGGGCTCAAGATAGAAAAATGAATCACACAGGTAGCCTCACCAAGAGGTTCCATCAGCTTGATCGACCTGAATGCATTTGTGCACGAGTAAAAGAATTCCTTCCACGGTCTACTTACCTGGCATACTGTTGAATAGTTTGTCTGAGTGTCAATACCAGTAGCCCATCATAGGTTTTTAATTGTTATGACTAAGTAAGTCTAGTTTAATGAGACCTAATCATTCTCTAAGAAAAGATTAAGTCTGAGGTCTTCCACCATTGTAGATGTGGGGCCCTTCCCGGGGTTGATTGTTCTGGCAGGATACAGTGGCTCAGTTGCACCGAGAAGACGCAACCATGTCTATTGGCATTGGATGCTATGGGCGAAGGATGAGTGGTCAATATTTTGATACCGTGAGAGACTCAATTAGAATCCAGTCTTGCAAATGGTGGGTCTACTTAACTAAGGAGTGGATCAATATTTGGATCGGTGAGATTCTATGAATTAGAGACCAAGTTGGGGCACCATGATCAGAAAATCATTGAACAAGAGTTGTTCATATTGGCTAACCATCACATAATGAGGTGATGAGTCAGTTGGTGAACGCACCACCCACTAGAATCATTAGAATTTTTCGCATCTCTACAGAGGAGTGTCGATTGAGAAAATAGTGGGAGCTAATTTGTTTAAAAATAAAATTCTAACAAATTGGTCAAGTCAAAATTTAATATCTAACTAGAATCTTTGACTCTCTACGGAAAATGTCTGCGTCAACCCATTGGCACGTATCCTGGACACACATAGACTGACCACCCAATTATAAAGATTGGCTCAGGAACTACAAAATTATTTTGGGTTCGAGAAGTTAACCCATGTTTTGGACCAGGACCCTCCCACATTACCAGCCCGTCCATCTGTTGAACAGAGAGCGTCTCTGGAAAAATGGATTGACGAAGATAATAAGGCCAGATATTACATGTTGGGCTCGATGTCTGATGAGCTCCAGCACCAACATGAGGATATCGGGACTGCTCGCCAAATGTTGGCTCACCTGCAGGAGATGTTTGGTGAACAGAGTCGCGCAGCCAAATATCAAGTCACGAAATGACTTTTTAAGGCTAAGATGCGTGATGGGCAGTCAGTCCAAGATCACTGTCTGACAATGATCAAGGATATGAAGAGCTTGAGAAGCTCGGTGTGAAGTTAGACTTGGACCTGCAGAATGATATTATTCTGCAATCCTTGACTGATGCATATGGGCAATTCATCATGAATTACCACATGCATAAACTTCAAAATTCCTTGGCCGAGTTAATGAATATGCTGGTTACCGCTGAGCTTTCTATGAAAGGTTCTAAAGGCTCAGTTCTTGCTATGGAACGAACTTCTTCCAAAAGAAAGTCTTATGGAAAGAAAAAGAAGTCTGTGAAAAAGCAAAAGGTGGAAGGATCAAAGAAGAAGAAGGCAGAGCCGAAGAAGAAAGGTCGATGGCAAAGGAAAGTGTTTCCATTGCAACAGCGACGGCCATTGGAAGCGGAACTGCCCTACTTACCTGGCCACCCTGAAGAACAAGAAGGAAGGTCCTTCTGGAGGTATGCTCGTTATTGAGTCTAACCTTACGGTTTCTTCTGCATCCAGTTGGGTGCTTGACTCTGGTTCTAGTGCTCATCTGTGCACTTCCATGCAGGGTCTTGAGGATAGCAGGAGGCTGAGGGATGGAGACATGATCCTACGCATCGGTAATGGAGCAAGAGTTGCTGCAGTAGCCGTGGGAACATACCCTCTTCGATTACCATCTGGTTTAGACTTAGTTTTGAAAGACTGTTATTATGTGCCTGCAGCTAGCAGGAATTTGATTTCTGTTTCATGCTTAGCACAAGAAGGTTATGTGATCACCTTCTTTAAGGACCATTGTAACATTCTTTATGAAAGAAATAAAATTGCAAATGGTTTCCTTATTAATGGTCTTTATCAGCTACATATTGATGTACCTATTCTAACTATCGAGCAAAATGTGAATGCCAAACGACCTAGGGATAGTCCAAATGATAGATATCTATGGCACCTGAGATTAGGTCATATAGCAGAAGATAGGATCAACAAATTGGAGAAAAATGGGCTATTGAGTCCATTGACTTTTGAGTCATATCCAACTTGTGAATCTTGTCTTCAAGGCAAAATGACTAAACTCCCTTTTGTTGGACATGGGGAGAGGGCCACAGATCTCCTTGCCCTAGTACATACTGATGTGTGCGGCCCATTTGATGTGCCGGCTAGAGGCAATTTTGTCTACTTCATTACCTTTACCGATGATCTGTCTAGGTATGGGTATGTGTATCTTATGAGACACAAGTCTGAAGCTTTTGAAAAGTTCAAAGAATTCAGACATGAAGTAGAAAAACAAACTGGAAAAACCCATTAAGGTTCTTCGATCAGATCGAGGAGGTGAATACCTTAGCCAAAAATTCCTAGACTATCTTAAGAAAATGGCATAGTCTCTCAATGGACTCCACCAGGAACACCTCAACTCAACGGGGTTTCAGAATGGAGAAATCGGACTCTATTGGATATGGTTCGATCCATGATGAGCTTCACAGACCTTCCTGATTTTCTTTGGGGACATTCATTGTTAACTTTAATCTATTTACTGAATAGGGTTCCCTCTAAAACCGTTCCTACCACACCGTATGAGATATGGCATGGTAAGAAAACCAAGTCTGAGTCATCTCAGAATTTGGGGTTGTCCGGCTCATGTCAAAAGACAACAAGCGGACAAGTTAGAGTTTAGGTCCTTTAGAGCTTGATTCATAGGATATCCTAAAGAGTCATTAGGATACTATTTCTACATTCCAGAAGACCACAATGTGATTGTGAGTCGACATGCCATCTTTCTTGAAAAATAGTTTATTCAAGATAGCGGCATTGGAAAGCAGATCAAGCTTGATGAGAAAGTCTCACAAGCAGAACGAGCTAAGGACCAAGTGGAACCAAATCAGGTTGAGCCAATAAGAACACTACCTCCTCCACCTCGTAGATCGAAAAGAGTTTCCCATCCCCCTGAAAGATACTTAGGTATTATTTCAGAGGAAGTAGAGAGAAATGTTCCTCATAGGTAATGGTGCTCATGGTGATGATCCCAAAACCTACAACGAGGCGATATCAGATATCGACTCCGAGAAATGGCTAGAGGCAATGCAGTCAGAAATTGACTCGATGCACTCAAACCAAGTCTGGACCTTGGTAGATCCACCAGAAGGTATAGTACCTATTGGGTGTAAATGGATCTTCAAGAAAAAGATTGGTGCAGATGGAAATGTGGAGACATTCAAGGCTAGACTAGTGGCAAAAGGTTATAGTCAATGCGAAGGCATTGACTATCAGGATACCTTTTCTCTAGTAGCTATGCTAAAATCCATCCGCACATTGCTTGCCGTTGCAGCCTATTTCGATTATGAAATATGGCAAATGGACGTGAAAACGGCATTCTTGAATGGATATCTTGAGGAAGATATCTATATGGAACAGCCGCTAGGTTTCACATCCAGTGATACTGATCACAAGGTTTGCAAGCTGCAAAGGTCCATATATGGACTTAAGCAAGCATCTCGGAGCTGGAACACTCATTTCAATGATGTGATCAAAAAGTTTGGTTTCATCAAAAATGAAGAGGAAATCGTGTGTTTTCAAAAGGGTCAGTGGGAGCGCTGTTGTCTTCCTCGTATTGTACGTGGATGACATCCTCCTTATTGGGAATGATATTCCCATGTTGACATCAGTCAAGATGTGGTTGTCCAAGGAATTCTCCATGAAAGACCTAGGTGAAGCATCCTTTATTCTAGGAATTAAGGTCTATAGGGATAGACCGAATAGGATGCTAGGACTTTCACAGAAGATGTACATAGAGAAAGTACTAAAGAGGTTTAGTATGGAAAACTCTAAGAGGGGATTAATACCCTTCAGACATGGTATTCATCTTTCCAAGAAGATGTGCCCTAGCACACCTGAGGAAATAGAACGCATGAGCAAGATCCCTTATGCTTCTGCAATAGGGAGCCTCATGTATGCCATGCTATGTACACGACCTGATATAGCCATGCTGTGAGTGTCACAAGCAGATATCAGTCAAATCTAGGTGAAGAACACTGGACTTCTGTGAAATGTATCCTTAAGTACTTAGAAGAACTAAGGATATGATGTTGGTCTTTGGTAACGGAGAACTCCAAGTCCAGGGATACACAGACTCGGATTTTATGTCCGATATAGATGATCGAAAGTCGACATCTGGAAGTCTGTTTGTGTGCAATGGTGGTGCTATCAGCTGGAAGAGTTCCAAGCAAAGGTGATACACCCATCCACGATTACCTCGAAAAGGTTATGTCGAGGTCAAGAGAAGTCAACTCCACAGATAATGTGGCAGACCCACTTACAAAGCCGTTGGGCCAGCAGAAGATCGAAGCCCACCTTGAGAAGATGGGACTTAGACTTATAGCCAATTGGCTTTAGGACAAGTGGGAGATTTGTTAGATATATGTGCCCTAGAAGCCAGAATTGGCTGACACTTGTAATACACTTCTAGGGGCAAAATTATAATTTTGACTAAAAAATCAATAAAATGGATTATTTTCTATCACATATGTGTATTTAGTGTCTGTGATACATCCTTTGAGTTAATGGTAATGATAATTCATATTTTCAAGAGTTGAAAAATTTAAGACAATGAATAATCATTATTAACTCATAAAATGCTCCTGACCATAGGATCATCACGAGGATGGTGATTGATCCGGAAAGGTTGGTGTACAATCGCTTCTCTTTAGTAGATGAGTCTTGAGTCTACGGTGTGGAGACACCGGAGCGAGAGTACAGGTACTCGTTAGAGAATGAGGGCACTGAGCGTGACCACCTCGAGTAGTCATTAGGGAAGTCTACCTTCTCGTCAATGACTGACTCGATGCTGCAGTAGTGTGTCTGGTTCTTTGACCTGAGGTGCATCGGCAGTTCACCTTGAGGGTGTTATAGTTTGACTACACCATTACTCGGTCTCCTAGCCATATGGAACCCTGAGGTGTATGTTGGCTATGCATGTTCATTGTAGGAACTGGATGGCATCAAGATGGAATCTATCTACCTCGGTGGTAGAGGAGCAGCCCTATGATAATCATGAGAATCAAGTCCAGAAGCCCATGGCCATGGCAGAGTGAAATAATAGAAAGAGTTTCTATTTAGATTTTCACATTGGACTCGAATCGAATGATTACATCATATGACAGAAACTAGGGTTTGACGAGTTCACCTTAACCCTAATCTGATCGGGGCTCAAGATAGAAGAACTTAATCACACAGGTAGCTGCACCAAGAGGTTCGCATTCAGCTCTGATGGGTTGCCACCATATACTGCTAGGTGTCACTGGTGGATTTTGGGAGCAATTAGAATGATTTAGATGATCGATCATTCTAGCTGTTCGAATCAGAAGAGTTCTGATCCATCGAAAGGAGTTTCGATGATGTCGATGATAGAGATCATGACATATCCCATTACCATACAGAACTGAACCTAACTGGGTCACACAAACAAGGGTTTGAATCTGGTGATCATCAATTGAACTGATCTAGTTCAATTGATCTGAATGAGATTCAATTAGGTTCAAGAAAATCGTGCTAGCACTCGATTGAACCTAACGTTCTTCTTTTGCTATCATAAATAAGTTGTCCTGACTGAGCCAAAGGAGTTTGTGCTCAATCAGAGGCCTTCATATGGTCTGACTGGAGGTTGTCCAAGTCAGAAAAGGTTGTCTTATTTTGTAAGACATTACCTACCATTTTTTGGTCACCTGCCATTTCTTGTTCTTTGACTTTGGTCAAAAGTCTACCTTTGACTGGTCAAATATTGACCATTGACACTTTGACTTTTGACCACATGTCATGCACCTATTGGAGAGCTGGTGGGGGCCTGTCCCCCTGCCAGAACCTAGCAAGGAGGAGGGCGCATGCCACCCTAGGCGTGTGCCCAAGTTGGAGGCGCCTAGGAGTCCTTGTTGGACAAGGACTCCATCTCCTTTTTGGATTCCAATTAGAGTTCTTCTAAGAACCAACTTTGACTGGTCTTAGGCACCCTCTAAGGAGGAATCCAGGGGACTCTATTCCCACCAATCAGATTTAGATCTGATTTCACAAAGGGTTGTGATTGGTTGGGAAGAAGAGGAGTTGGATCACAGATAGTCTATAAATAAGACCCTACCCAACTCAGATTGAATGATTGAAGAATTCAATTCCCCATGCGCCCAAGGCTGCCTCTCCCCTCCTTCCTCCATGCCAAACCACCTTCTCCCCTTGCCTCTCCACGTCCAAAAGGAGTTTTGGACCTTGGTTGGTGCAATTCCAGATCAAAGAAAGGCGATCAAAAGCTAAGAAGGCTGCGCTGCTGCAAAGGACGACTGCTGATCTTCAAAAGAAGTTTTGAAGATCCTCCAGATCAGATCCAATCTAATTTTTGGAGGTGTGATAGAGAAGAAGAGGATCTCCAGATCCAAGCCTGAGTGGATACCGGTAGAGGCCAGGCACTTGCAGTGGCTAGATCCAGAACCTTCCGCTGCAATAGGATCATCAACAGGGTAATAGGATTACCCAAATTCAAGGTAAATTAAATTTGATTTAATTTATCTTTTTTAATTTTATTTTATTAAAATAATAAGAATCAGATATGAAATATATCAAGATTTGATTGGGATCAAGAGAAAAATTTTTGAAATATATCTCTTGATCTGATCAGATCTGAACAAACTTGGATCGGGAAATCAGGATTTCCTTCATGTAGGCCACCATCCGAACCTGAACTTTCTCTCTTTTTCTTTCAGTAGATCGAGGTTGACTCTGAGGTCCTATGAATTATTGCTGTCTATCGAGGCCATAACCCATGCTGATGGGAGCTTAAGCTCGATTGAGATGACTGCTTCCATTTCAAAAGCCAAGACGAATGATGTTTCTCCAGTCAATAGCCTTTGAGTAGTTTGGTATGCTCAAAGGATGTGGTGGAGTTCGTTCGCCCAAGCCCTCCTTGCTCTATTGAGTCTTATCTTGATGCCTCGTAGTAGAGTCCAATTGGTCACTTCAGCTTCTTCATTTGCATGTGGGTGAGCTACCGACGTAAAATGATGGAAGATGTTTAGATCTTCGCAGAACTCAGTGAATCTCATTCCAGCAAACTATCACCCATTATCCATTATGAGAGTTCGGGATAGACCGAACTAGCAGACGATTGACTTTTAGACGAAGTTCTGTACCTTGACCTTAGTAATTTTCGCTAGTGATTCGGCTTCGACCCATTTAGTAAAGTAGTCGATCATGATCAAAAGAAACTTTCGTTGTCCGGATGTCATTGGGAAAGGGCTAAGTATATCCATTCCCTACTGCACAAATAGCCAAGGTGTGCTTAGTGGAGTAAGCTCAGAGGCTGGCTGTCTTTGTATGTTTGCATTTCTCTGAGCAATCACATTTCTTAACATACTTTAGAGAATCATGGTACAAGGTCAGCCAATAGTATCCTTACCAAAGGAGTTTTTGTGATAGGGATCTAACTCCTACATGACTTCCATAAATTTTCTCGTGCACTTTTCATAATGCAAAGTCGGCCTCTGAAGGTTAAAGACATCTCAACAGCGGTAGCGAATATGATCTTTTATACAACATGCCCTCATACAAAATATACCGGAAGGCTTGATTCCTGAGTTTTTGAGCTTCTTTCGGATCATGAGGAAGAACTTTCTTTTTGAGATAGACAACTAATGGATCAATCCAGCTTGGCTTGAGCTTCGCCTGCATAATAAGCTGTGATTTCTCTGAGTTTGGATATTTTAGAGTTTCAAAAAATACTTCTTTGGATAGTTCGG
The DNA here is from genome assembly GCA_006176705.1 of Cocos nucifera. NCBI lineage: Eukaryota > Viridiplantae > Streptophyta > Magnoliopsida > Arecales > Arecaceae > Cocos > Cocos nucifera. Next base: position 1,903 of record QRFJ01002470.1, on the reverse strand, counting down.
CTGGGGCTGAAGTGGCCAATTTAGAGAGGAGGTTGGCTCTTATATTTTCTACCCTTGGAATCTATCGAATGTCAAAATTGTCGAAGGTCAGAGTCAAATTCTTTACTTTCTCAAGGTATTTCATCATACTTTTCTTTTGTGCTTCACAGTTGCCGCTAACTTGGCCAACCACTAATTGAAAATCATTGTAAACTTGAAGTCGATTTACTTTTAACTCTCCTGCTATTTTTAACCTGACGATCAGTACTTCATATTCGGTCCTATTATTAGTTGCAGAAAATTTAAAGCGTAGCGCGTACTCAGCGACTACTCCCTTGGGGTTGACTAAGACTAACTCCACACCTGCTCCAATGGATTTGGACGAATCATCTATGTACAAGGTCCAAAAATCTTCGAAAAGGTTGGCACTTTCTTCAGGGAGACTCGATTGCAACCATAGGATGCCAGTCTCGTTCTGTTCAAGCTCGACTTCATCTGGAATGGTGCATTCAACTATGAAGTTGGCCAGTGCCTGAGCCTTGATTGCTAGCCGAGGTCGATAGTTGATGTCGAACTCTATTAATTCAATGGCCCATTTTATAATTCTTTCGAAAGCATCCGTTTGATGAAGAATTGCTCTGATCGACTGGTCAGTGAGGAGCGTTATAGCATGTCCCTGAAAGTAAGGTCGAAGTCTTCTTGCTACAATTGGAAAAACATAAGTCAATTTTTTCAACTTCGTATACCTAATCCGGCATTCACCTAGGATCTCTATCTAATGTATAGATAGTCTTTAATTCACCTCTTCTTTGATAGAACTGCCTGGCTAAAGCAGAACTATAGGAGGAAGTACTGTAGAGGTAGACGAAAATAGACTACCTCTCTGGATCAGTTGTTTGGTGCTAAGTCGGGCACGCGACGAAAACAGAAACAAGAGGATAGTCTTTTGAATACTTCGAATCAGATCATTTTGACTCTGCCCAGCCAGTAAAATTTTCAATTCTCTTGGAGACTTAGACAAGAAGGACAATGCAGCTTCACCGACCTCGATATAAAATGATCACAAATCACCTTTCTAGTCAGCACGTGAACTCTTCTTATGACTTCGAAGCGGTCTGCTTTGGATAGCTTAAATTTCTTCGAATTGGCTTCGATCCCTCATTTTCGGAGATCAGAATTCCTAAAAATTTTCTAAGGCTACCCCAAAGGCACCTTGTTGGTTCTAGCTTCATCTATTATATTCTTAGCCCATTGAAAGCTTCTTCAAGATCAGCGACCATGGATTGATAATCTCTCAATTTACAGATGTCATCGACATAAACCTCACATATTGTGCGATCGATCTGCTTCTGAAATTTATGACAATGCTGATAAGGGCACGCCTACATTTAAGCCCAAAGGGCAATGATCATACTAAACGACCACGAGTAATAAAAGCAGGTCTTCTTCTCATCCTCAGGTGCCATCCTAAATTGTGTAGTTCATAAAAGGATCCATGAAGGGCAGGAGCTCTAGCTTGAGTCACACCATTATTAATCGATTCTAAGCAAAGGATAGCTCTCTTTTGGATAGATCTGTTTAAGCTTTTAAAGTTGAGCACATCCTCCACCTTGTCATTGGCTTTCTTGATCAGGATTATATTAGAGAATCCAAGCCGAATAGCTGACTTCTCGGATAAATCCGCGTTTGAGAAGCCTTGTCGACTTCTTTATTATTACCTTCTCTTTGGTGCATGGGGGGGGGGGACCTCGAACTCTTCTTTCAACTATGTGATGCTTGGGGTCAAACGCCAGCTGATGTTCCATAACCTCAAGTCAATCCCAGGCATTATCGCCCAAATCAAGTGAAGACATTGGCATTCCTCCATAAGAAAGGCGATCGCTGCTCCCCAAACTTCATTCCTCCAGATTGGATCCCTCCTCTC
>QRFJ01002469.1:94756-130606 GCA_006176705.1 Cocos nucifera | reverse complement strand
TAATTTTTTGCGCAAACTTTTTGTACAGAATGCTTCCTTCGTAGCCTCTGATGCGGTGATATATTCTGCTTCCATGGTGGAATCTGTTATCACCGTTTGCTTGGAACTCTTCCAGCTGACAGAACCACCATTACACACAAATAGACTTCCAGATGTCGACTTTCGATCATCTATATCGGACATGAAATCTGAGTTTGTGTATCCCTGGACTTGGAGTTCTCCGTTACCAAAGACCAACATCATATCCTTAGTTCTTCTCAAGTACCTAAGGATACATTTCACAGAAGTCCAGTGATCTTCACCTGGATTTGACTGATATCTACTTGTGACACTCACAGCATGGGCTGTATCAGGTCGTGTACATAGCATGGCATGCATGAGGCTCCCTATTGCAGAAGCATAAAGGATCTTGCTCATGCATTCTATTTCCTCAGGTGTGCTAGGGCACATCTTCTTGGAAAGATGAATACCATGTCTAAAGGGTATTAATCCTCTTTTAGAGTTTTCCATACTAAACCTCTTTAGTACTTTCTCTATGTACATCTTCTGTAAAAGTCCTAGCATCCTATTCGGTCTATCCCTATAGACCTTAATTTCTAGAATAAAGGATGCTTCACCTAGGTCTTTCATGGAGAATTTCTTAGACAACCATAATTTGACTGTTGTCATCATGGGAATATCATTCCCAATAAGGAGGATGTCATCCATGTACAATATGAGGAAGACAACAGCGCTTCCATTGACCTTTTTGAAGATGCATAGTTCCTCTTCATTTTTGATGAAACCAAACATTTTGATCACATCATTAAAACGAGTGTTCCAGCTCCGAGATGCTTGCTTAAGTTCATATATTGACCTTTGTAGCTTGCAAACCTTGTGATCAGTATCACTGGATGTGAAACCCAGCGGCTGTTCCATATAGATATCTTCCTCAAGATATCCATTTAAGAACACCATTTTCACATCCATTTGCCATATTTCATAATTGAAATAGGCTGCAACGGCAGGCAATGTGCGGATGGACTTTAGCATAGCCACTGGAAAAAAGATATCCTGATAGTCAATGCCTTCGCGTTGACTATAACCTTTTGCCACTAGTCTAGCCTTGAATGTCTCCACATTTCCATCTGCACCAATCTTTCTCTTGAAGATCCATTTACACCCAATAGGTACTATACCTTCTGGTGGATCTACTAAGGTCCAGACTTGGTTTGAGTGCATCAAGTCAATTTCTGACTGCATTGCCTCTAGCCATTTCTTAGAGTCGATATCTGATATCACCTCGTTGTAGGTTTTGGGATCATCACCATGAGCACCATTACCTACGAGGAACATTTCCTCTACTTCCTCTGAAATAAGACCTAAGTATCTTTCAGGGGGATGGGAAACTCCTTCTGATCTACGAGGTGGAGGAGGTAGTATTTTTATTGGCTCAATCTGATTTGGATCCAATTGGTCCTTAGCTTATTGTACCTATGAGACTTTCTCATCAAGTTTGATCTACTTTCCAATGCCGCTATCTTGAATAAACTATTTTCTAAGAAAGATGGCATGTCGACTCACAATCACATTGTGGTCTTCTAGAATGTAGAAATAGTATCCTAATGACTCTTTAGGATATCCTATGAATCGAGCTCTGAAGGACCTAAACTCTAATTTGTCCGCTTGTTGTCTTTTGACATGAGTCAAACAATCCCAAATTCTAAGATGACTTAGACTTGGTTTCATACCGTGTCATATCTCATACGGTGTGGTAGGAATGGTCTTAGAGGAAATCCTATTCAGTAGATAAATTAAAGTTAACAATGAATGTTCCTAAAGAAAATCAGGGAGGTCTGTGAAGCTCATCATGGATCAAACCATATCCAATAGGGTCCGATTTCTCCATTCTAAAACCCCATTGAGTTAAGGTGTTTTGGGTGGAGTCCATTGAGAGACTATGCCATTTTCCTTAAGATAGTCTAGGAATTTTCGACTAAGGTATTCACCTCCTTGATCTAATTGAAGAATCTTAATGGGTTTTTCAGTTTGTTTTTCTACTTCATGTCTAAATTCTTTGAACTTTTTAAAAGCTTCAGACTTGTGTCTCATAAGATACACATACCCATACCTAGACAGATCATCGATAAAGATAATGAAGTAGACAAAATTGCCTCTAGCCGATGTTAGATATATGTGCCCTAGAAGCCAGAATTGGCTGACACTTGTAATACACTTCTAGGGGCAAAATTATAATTTTGACTAAAATCAATAAATGGGTTATTTTCTATCACATATGTGAATTTAGTATCTGTGATACATCCTTTGAGTTAATGGTAATGATAATTCATATTTTCAAGAGTTGAAAATTTAAGACATGAATAATCATTATTAACTCATAAATTGCTCCTGACCATAGGATCATCAAGAGGATGGTGATTGATCTGGAAGGTTGGTGTACAATTGCTTCTCTTTAGTAGATGAGTCTTGAGTCTATGGTGTGGAGACACCAGAGCGAGAGTATAGGTACTCGTTAGAGAACGAGGGCACTGAGCGTGACCACCTCGAGTAGTCATTAGGGAGTCTACCTTCTCGTCAATGACTGACTCGATGCTGTAGTAGTGTGTCTGGTTCTTTGACCTGAGGTGCATCGGTAGTTCACCTTGAGGGTGTTATAGTTTGACTACACCATTACTCAGTCTCCTAGCCATATGGAACCCTAAGGTGTATGTTGGCTATAGCATGTTCATTGTAGGAACTGGATGGCATCAAGATGGAATCTATCTACCTCGGTGGTAGAGGAGCAGCCCTATGATAATCATGAGAATCAAGTTCAGAAGCCCATGGGCATGGCAGAGTGAAATAATAGAAAGAGTTTCTATTTAGATTTTTACATTAGACTCGAATCGAATGATTACATTATATGACAAAAACTAGGGTTTGATGAGTTTACCTTAACCCAAATCTTATTGGGGCTCAAGATAGAAGAACTGAATCACACAGGTAGCTGCACCAAGAGGTTCGCATTCAGCTCTGATGGGTTGCTACCATATACTGCTAGGTGTCACTGGTGGATTTTGGGAGTAATTAGAATGATTTAGATGATCAATCATTCTAGCTGTTCGAATCAGAAGAGTTCTGATCCATCGAAAGGAGTTTCGATGATGTCGATGATAGAGATCATGACATATCCCATTACCATATAGAACTGAACCTAACTGGGTCATACAAATAAGGGTTTGAATTTGGTGATCATCAATTGAACTTATCTAGTTCAATTGATCTGAATGAGATTCAATTAGGTTCAGGGAAATCATGCTAGCACTCGATTGAACCTAACGTTCTTCTTTTTCTATCATAAATAAATTATCCTGTCTGAGCCAAAGGAGTTTGTGCTCAATCAGAGGCCTACATATGGTCTAACTGGAGGTTGTCCAAGTCAGAATAGGTTGTCTTATTTTGTAAGACATTACCTGCTATTTTTGGTCACCTACCATTTCTTGTTCTTTGACTTTGGTCAAAAGTCTACCTTTGACTGGTCAAACGTTGACCATTGACACTTTGACTTTTGACCACATGTCACGCACCTATTGGACAGCTGGTGGGGGCCTGTCCCCCTGCCAGAACCTGGCAAGGAGGAGGGCGCACGCCACCCTAGGCATGCACCAAAGTTGGAGGCGCCTAGGAGTCCTTGTTGGATAAGGACTCCATCTCCTTTTTGGATTCCAATTAGAGTTCTTCTAAGAACCAACTTTGATTGGTCTTAGGTGCCCTCTAAGGAGGAATCTAGGGGACTCTATTCCCACCAATCAGATTTAGATCTGATTTCATAAAGGGTTATGATTGGTTGGGAAGAAGAGGAGTTGGATCACAGTTAGTCTATAAATAAGACCCTGCGCCCAACTCAGAATATGATTGAATAAGAGTTTCCATACGCCCCAAGGCTGCCTCTCCCCTCCTTCTCTACACCAAACCACCTTCTCCCCTTGCTCTCCATGTCCAAAAGGAGTTTTGGATTTTTGTTGGTGCGATTCAAGCAAGAGAAAGGCGATCAAAAGCAAGAAGGCTGCACTGCTGCAAAGGACGACTGTTGATCTTCAAAAGGAGTTTTGAAGATCCTTCAGATCAGATCCAGATTTGATTTTTGGAGATGTGATAGAGAAGAAGAGGATCTCGAGATCCAACCAGAGTGAATACCGATAAAGGCCAGGTGCTTGCATGGCTAGATCCAGAACCTTCCGCTGCATACAGGATCATCAACAGGGTAATAGGATTACCCAAATCAGGTAAATTAAATTTGATTTAATTTATCCTTATTTATTTTATTTATTAAAATAATGTTAATCAGATCTAAAACATCCCAAATCTGATATAGATCAAAAAGAAAATTTTTGAAATATATCTCTTGATCTGATCAGATCTAAACGAATCTGGACCGGAAAATCAGGATTTTCCTTCAACTAGTATCAGAGCCATGGTTCTAAAAATATTTAGATCTGATTTTAAATTTATTTTAATTAAAAAATAATTGATTTCAGATGTCACATGAGATGTGATCAGATCTGAAATTAGAAAAAATTAAAATTAAATGATTAGGATCTAAGATTAGAAGATATGCATGATTAGTTCTAGAATAGAATAGTTCTATAGAATAGTCTTGCATGTTTTCAATTTAATTTGATTAACCCATATTTTAGATCCATTTATTTACTATTTTATGATATTATAATGGTTATAATAACATCTAAAAAATAGAAAATAAAATTATTTAATTTTAAACATCATATGAGATGTGATTGATGCATGTCTAGACTAGTTGTAGAATAGTTCTACATAGTTGTCTAGATTAGGATTTATTTTGATAAGATTAATTTAAATCTAATTTTTAGATTATTATGAGATAATTTAGATCTAAAAACATACATGATTTGATACATGAGATGTATGCAAAATATGCCATGATTTGATCTACTTTGTATATGAGATATATGATATAGATCTGATACTGTTTTGTAGTATTGAATATTCCTGATTAAGGCATTCCTCTTGGCCGTCCGGTCATAAGAACGAAGAAGGATTTGAAGGCCCTCTCTTTCCATTCGATGGGGTGTTCTTATGATGTGTAGGGGTGCTGCGTATTCGTCCTTAATCAAAAATCCAAAACTTACTTTCTGCAAAACCCTAGATCCTGAAACCCTAGAATTTATTGTGCATATTTTATTTATGAACCCTACTTAATTAAGAATTAAGTTTATGGAATATTAATTAGGTCTAAAATTAAGAATTTCAGATCTAAGACATATTCATAATACTAGGTTCGGGCTTGGGTAGCTCAATTAGGTCTAAGCGGTTGATCAAACCGAATCAAGAGTTGGTTAGATGGGATCAACAATGCTTAAATTGACCAGCCTAATAGGATTAAGTTTGGGTAAAGATTGAGTCACGATCAAGCAAGACCTAATTAGGCTCAGAGGTTAGAGTCTGGATTGTAGGCTAACCCAATTGGTTCTGACTCAACAATTTGGTGTCTAAGGTAAGTTTGGCACATACGACCGACTGGTTTTTAATTGGAAGCTACTCGATCTGAATGCATTCTTGTATGAGTTAATGGCATATTCCTTCTACCGGTCTTACTTACCTGGCCATATCTGTTGACACAGTTCTGATCTGAGGTGGTCAATAATCCGAGCTAACCCATGCACTAGGTTAGTCATAATTGTTATGACTAAGCAAGTCTAGTTTAATGAGACCTGAATCAATTCTCCCTAAGAAAAGATTAAGTCCGAGGTCTTCCACCATTGTAGACGTGTGGGCCCTTCTCGGGGTTGATTATTCTCGGCTGGATACGGTGGCTCAGTTGCACCAGGAAGACGCAACCATATCTATTAGGCATTGGATGCTATGGACTGGAGGATGAGCTGGGCTCAATATTCCGGATACGGTAAGAGACTCAATTAGGAACCCAGTCTATGCAAATGGTGGGTCTGACTTAACTAAGGAGTGGATCAATATTCCGGATACGGTGAGATTCATAAATTAGAGAAAAGTTTGGGTGCACCATGATTAGAGAATCATTGAAACAAGAGTTGTTCCTCATTGGCTAACCCATCACCAATAACTGTTAGGTGAGGTGATGAGTCAGTTGGTGAGACCGCACCACCCACTAGAAATCATTAATCGTGGAGATTTTTGCATCTCTATAGAGGAAGTGTAGGGATCCGAGAAAATAGTGGGAGCTAATTTGTTTAAAAATAAAATCCCTAAATAAATTGGTTAAGTCAAAATTACAATATCTAACTAGAATCTTTGACTCTCAATAGAAAAATATCTGCGTCCAACCCATTGGCACGTATCCTGGACACACATAGACTGACTGGACCCAATTATAAAGATTGGCTCAGAAACTGCAAAATTATTTTGGGTTTCGAGAAGTTAACCCATGTTTTGGACCAGGACCCTCCCACATTACCAGTCCGTCCATCTGTTGAATAGAGAGCGCCTCTGAAAAAATGGATAGACGAAGATAATAAGGCTAGATATTACATGTTGGGCTCGATGTCTGATGAGCTCCAATGCCAACATGAGGATATCGGGACTGTACGCCAAATGTTGGCTCACCTGCAGGAGATGTTTGGTGAACAGAGTCGTGCAGCCAAATATCAAGTCACGAAATGACTTTTTAAGGCTAAAATGCATGATGGGCAGTCAGTCCAAGATTACTGTCTGATAATGATCAAGGACATGGATGATCTTGAGAAGCTCGGTGTGAAGTTGGACTTGGACCGGCAGAATGATATTATTCTGCAATCCTTGACTGATGCATATGGGCAATTCATCATGAATTACCACATGCATAAACTTCAGAATTTCTTGGTCGAATTAATGAATATGCTGGTTACCGCTGAGCTTCTCATGAAAGGTTCTAAAGGCTCAGTTCTGCTATGGAACGAACTTCTTCCAAAAGAAAGTCTTATGGAAAGAAAAAGAAGTCTGTGAAAAAGCAAAAGATGGAAGGATCAAAGAAGAAGAAGGCAGAGCCGAAGAAAAAGGTCGATGTCAAAGGAAAGTATTTTCATTACAACAACGACGGCCATTGGAAGTGGAACTGCCCTACTTACCTGGCCACCTTGAAGAACAAGAAGGAAGGTCCTTCTGGAGGTATGCTCGTTATTGAGTCTCACCTTACGGTTTCTTTTGCATCCAGTTGGTTGCTTGACTCTGGTTCTAGTGCTCATCTATGCACTTCCATGCAGGGTCTTGAGGATAGCAGGAGGCTAAGGGATGGAGATATGATCCTACATGTCGGTAATGGAGCAAGAGTTGCTGCAGTAGCCGTGGGAACATACCCTCTTCGATACCATCTGGTTTAGACTTAAGTTTTTGAAAGACTGTTATTATGTGCCTGCAGCTAGCAGGAATTTGATTTCTATTCATGTTTAGCACAAGAAGGCCTATTGATTACCTTCTTTACGGACCCATTGTAACATTCTTTATGAAAGAAATAAAATTGCAAACAATGGTTTCCCTTATTATGGTCTTTATCAGCTTACATAATTGATGTACCTGTTTCTAACTATCAGAGCAAAACATTGATGCCAAACGACCTGGGATGTCCAAAACGATAGATATTCTGGCATCTGAGATTAGATCATATAGCAGAAGAATAGGATCAACAAATTGGGAGAAAATAGGCTATTGAGTCCATTGACTTCCGAGTTCATATCCAACTTGCGAATCCTACCTCAAGGCAAAATGACCAAACTCCCTTTTGCTTGGACATGGGGAGAGGGCCACAGATCTCCTTGCCCTAGTACATACTGATGTGTACGGCCCATTTGATGTGCTGGCTAGAGACAATTTTATTTACTTCAATTCCTTTACTGATGATCTGTCTAGGTATGGATATGTGTATCTTTATGAAACAACAATCTAAAGCTTTTGAAAGTCAAAAGAAATTCACACATGAAGTAGAAAAACAAATAGAAAAAACCCCTTAAGTTTTCGATCAGATGAGGAGTAATACCTTAGCCGAGAATTCCTAGACTACTAAAGGAAAAATGGCATAGTCTCTCAATGGACTCCACCAGGAACACCTCAACCAATGGGGTTTCAGAATGGAGAAATCGGACTCTATTGGATATGGTTCGATCCATGATGAGCTTCATAAACCTCCCTGATTTTCTTTAGGGACACTCATTGTTAACTTCAGTCTATCTACTAAATAGGGTTCCCTTTAAAACCGTTCCTACCACACCGTATGAGATATGGCATGGTAAGAAATCAAGTCTGAGTCATCTCAGAATTTGGGGTTGTCCAGCTTATGTCAAAGACAAGCAGACAAGTTAGAGTTTAGGTTCCTTTAGAGCTCGATTTATAAGGATATCCTAAAGATCATTAGGATACTATTTCTACATTCCAGAGAACCACATGTGATTGTGAGTCACATGCATTATTCTTGAGAAATAGTTTATTCCAGATAGCGGCATTGGAAAATAGAATCAAGCTTTGATGAGACAAGTCCTCACAAGTGGAATGAAGCTAAGGACCAACTGGAAACCTACTCAGTTTGAGCCAACCTAAAGAAACTAACCTCATTTCCACCTCATAGATCGGAAAGTAAGATTTCTTCGTCCTCTCCTGCAGAGATACTTAGGTATTTATTTTAGAGGCAGTAGAGAAAATGTTTCCTCGTTTGGGTAATCGAGTGCCTCATGTGAGATCCCAAACCTACATGAGGCTGATATCAGATATCGACTCCGAAAAATGGCTCTAGAGGCAATGCAGTCAGAAATTGACTTCGATGCACTCAAACCAAGTCTGGACCTTGGTAGTGATCCATACTCAGAAGGTATAGTACCTATTGGATGTAATGAATCTTCAAGAGAAAGATTGGTGCGAGATGGAATGTGGGAGACAATTCAAGGCTAGACTAGTGGCAAAAGGTTATAGTCGAACGGCGAAGGCATTGAACTATCAGGAACTACTTTTCCCCAGTGGCTATGCTAAATCCATCCGCATATTACTTGCCCGTTGCAGCCTATTTTCAATTATGAAATATGGCAAATGGATTGTGAAAATGGCATATCCTAAATGGATTCTTGAGCAAGATATCTATATGGAACAGCCGCTAGTTTCACATCCAGTGATATCTGTTCATAAGGTTTGCAAGCTGCAAAGGTCCATATATGGACTTAAGCAAGCATCTCGGAGCTGGAACACTCGTTTCAATGATGTGATCAAAAAGTTTTGGTTTTCATAACAAATGAAGAGAAACCATGGTTTTCAAAAGAGTCAGTGGGAGCGCTGTTGTCTTCCTCATATTGTACGTAAGATGACAATCCTCCTTATTGGGAATGATATTCCCATGTATGACGACAGTCAAAAATATGGTTGTCCAAGGAATTCTCCATGAAAGACCTAGATGAAGCAATCCTTTATTCTAGGAATTTAAGGTCTATAGGGATAGAACGAATAGGATGCTAGGACTTTCACAGAAGATGTACATAGAGGAAGTACTAAAGAGGTTTAGTATGGAAAACTCTAAAGAGGGATTAATACCCTTCAAGACATGGTATTCATCTTTCCAAGAAGATGTGCCCTAGCACACCTAGAGGAAATAGAACGCATGAGCAAGATCCTTATGCTTCTGCAATAGGGAGCCTCATGATGCCATGCTATGTACACGACCTGATATAGCCCATGCTGTGAGTGTCACAAGTAGATATCAAGTCAAATCAGGTGAAGAACACTGGACTTTTTGTGAAATGTATCCTTAAGTACTTGAGAAGAACTAAGGATATAATAGTTGGTCTTTGGTAAGGAGAACTCCAAGTCCGGGATACACAACTCAGATTTCATGTCGATATAGATGATCGAAAGTCGACATCTGGAAGTCTGTTTGTGTGCTAATGGTGGTGCTGTTCGGCTGGAAGAGTTCCAAGCAAACACGGTGAATACCACATCCATCCCATCGATGTACCTCAAAAAGGGGTTACGTTCGCGGGTCAAGGAGAGTCACAACTCCACAGATAATGTGGCAGAGCCCACTTGCCAAAAACCGTTGGGACCAACAGAGGATCGAAGCCCCACCTTGAGAAGATGGGACTTAGACTTGTAGCCAATTGGCTTTAGGACAAGTGGGAGATTGTTAGATATATGTGCCTAAAAGCTAGAATTGGCTGACACTTTGTAATACAACTTCTAAGGGGCAAAATTAATAATTTGCTAAATCAATAAATGGATTATTTTCTATCAAATATGGTGTATTTAGTATGTTGTGATACACTTTGAGTTAATGGTAATAATTTTCATATTTTCAAGAGTTGAAAATTTAGACATGAATAATCATTTTAACTCATAAAACTCTGACCATAGGATCATCATGAGGATGGTGATTGATCTCGAAGGTTGGTGTACCAATCCTTCTCTTTAGTAGATGATCTTGAGTTACGGTGTGGAACACCGAGGAGAGAGTACGGATACTCATTAGAGAATGAGGGCACTGAGCGTGACCACTGAGTAGTCATTAGGGAGTCTACCTTCTCATCACATGACTGACTCGATGCTGCAGTAATGTGTCTGGTTCTTTAATAAGGTGCATCGGTAGTTCACCTTGAGGATGTTATAGTTTGACTACCAATTACTCGATCTCCTAGACATTGGAACCCTGAGTGTATGTTGGCTACAGCATGTTCATTGTGGAATTGGATTGCAATCAAGATGGAATCTATCTACCTCGGTGGTAGAGGAGCAGCCCTATGATAATCATGAGAATCAGTCCAGAAGCCATGGCCATGCGAGTGAAATAATAGAAAGAGTTTCTATTTAGATTTTCACATCGGACTCGAATCGAATGATTAATCATATGAAGAAACTAGGGTTTTGACGAGTTTACCTTAACCTAAATTTGATCGGGCTCAAGATAGAAGAACTTAATCACACAGGTAGTGCACCAAGGGTCTCGCATTCAGCTTTGATGGTTGCCACCATAACTGCTAGGTGTCACTGGTGGATTTTTGGAGCAATTAGAATAAGTATTTAGATGATCTATCATTCTAGCTATTCAAATCAAAAGAGTTCTATCATCAAAAGGAGTTCGATGATGTCGTTGATAGAGATCATGACATATCCCTATTACCATACGAATGAACTACTGGTCACACAAACAAGGGTTTGAATCTGATGATCATCAGATTAGAACTTGATCTGTTCAATTGATTCGTGAATGAGATTCAAATTAGGTCAAGAAAATCGTGCAGCACTCGATTGAACTAACGTTCTTCTTTTTCTATCATAATAATAAGTTATCCGCTGAGCCAAAGGAGTTTGTGGCTCAATCAGAGGCCTTCATATGTCTGATTGGGAGTTGTCCAAGTCAGAAAGGTTGTCTTTATTTTGTAGAACATTTACCTGCTATTTTTGGTCACCTGCCATTTCTTCGTTCTTTGACCTTTGGGTCAAAGTCTACCTTGACATGGCAAATGTTGACCATTGAATTGATTTTGACCATCATGCACCATATTGGAGAGCTGGTGGGGGCCTGTCCCCTACTAGAACCTGGCAAGAGAAGAGGGCGCAGCCACCCTTGGCAAGTGCCTTAAGCTGGAGGCCCTAGGAGTCCCTATTTGGACAGGAACTCCATCTTCCTTTTGGATTCCAATTAGAGTTCTCTAATAACCAACTTTGACTAATCTTAGGCACCCTCTAAGAGGAATCTAGAGACTCTATTCCCACCAATCAAATTTGATCTAATTTCACAAAGAGTTGTGAATTGGTTGGGAAGAAGAGGAGTTGGATCACAGTTAGTCTATAAATAAGACCGCTACGCCAACTCAAAGAAAAATCTGAATTAATGAGTCCTATGCCCACAGGATCCTCTCCTCCTCTCTCCATGCCAAAGCACCTTCTCTCCTTCTCTCTCCACATCCAAGGAGTTTTGGATTTGGTTGGCGCATATCTAGCATAAGAGAAAGGTGAGTGAAAGAAGAAGGCTTGCGCTGCTGCAAAAGGACACGCTGATCTTCAAAAGAAGTTTTGAAGATCCTCCAGATCAGATCCAGAATCTATATTTTTGGAGATGTGATAGAGAAGAAGAGGAATCTCTAGATCAAGCCTGAGTGGATATCTGTAGAGGCCAGGCCTTGCGTGGCTTGATCCAGACCCTTCCGCTGCTTACAGGATCATCAACGGGTAATAGGATTACCACTCAAGATAATTAAATTCTGATTTAATTTATATTTATTTTTATTTTTTAAATAATAATAATAAATTAGATCTGAAAATCCTTAGATCTAATACCAGATCAAAGAAAAAAAATTTTAAAATATATCTCTTGATCTGAATCATTGTTGAACACAACCTGGTCGCGATGGAAAATCAGGAATTTTCCTTCAGCCGGCGCAATAAAATGTGCGTAAAAAAAAAAACAACACATCAGTAAATGTTAAACTAGGGGGGGCCCCCCCCCCCCCCCCCAAAAAAAAAAAAAGGGAAAAAAGAAAAAAAAAACCCCTTTGTTGGGGGGCCCTTTCCCCATGTCAATGAAAGGGAGTTTGGTCATTTTGCCTTGGATGAACAAGATTCCAGTTGGATATGACTCGGAAAGTCCATGGACTCACTAGCCCATTTTTCTTCCAATTTGTTGATCCTATCTTCTGCATATAACCTAATCTTAGCTGGAATAGAATATCTATGCATTTGGACTATCCTAGGTCGTTTGGCATTCATGTTTTTGCTCATAGTAAAATAGGTACCATCAATATGTAGCTGATAAAGACCATTAATAAGGAAACCATTTGCACTTTTATTTCTTTCAAAAGAATGTACAATGGTCCTGAGTAATGCCATCAGATGCCATTCCTCTATACTGCGACAACAATGGCGCCATAGCCCTTGCTACGGAGCCAAGGTCTCACCAGAAATCCAAGCACATTGAACGGTGATACCACCTCATCCGCGATTACCTCGAGAAGGATTATGTCGAGGTCAAGAGAGTCAACTCCATAGATAATGTGACAGACCCACTTATAAAGCCATTGGGCCAGTAGAAGATCGAAGCCCACCTTGAGAAGATGGGACTTAGACTTGTAGCCAATTGGCTTTAGGACAAGTGGGAGATTGTTAGATATATGTGCCCTAGAAGCTAGAATTGGCTGACACTTATAATACACTTCTAGGGGCAAAATTATAATTTTGACTATAATCAATAAAATGGATTATTTCTATCACATATGTGTATTTAATGTTTGTGATACACCCTTTGAGTTAATGGTAATAATATTTCATATTTTCAAGAGTTGAAAATTTAAGACATGAATAATCATTGTTAACTCATAAAATGCTTCCGACCATAGGATCATCATGAGGATGGTGATTGATCCGAAAGGTTGGTGTACAATCGCTTCTCTTTAGTAGATGACTCTTGAGTCTACGGTGTGGAAACACCGAAGCGAGAGTATGGATACTCATTAGAGAATGAGGGCACTGAGCGTGACCACTTTGAGTAGTCATTAGGGAGTCTACCTTCTCATCCATGACTGACTCGATGCTGCAGTAATGTGTCTGGTTCTTTAACCTAAGGTGCATCGGTAGTTCACCTTGAGGATGTTATAGTTTGACTACACCATTACTCGATCTCCTAGCCATTCGGAACCCTGAGTGTATGTTGGCTACAGCATGTTCATTGTAGGAATTGGATTGCATCAAGATGGAATCTATCTACCTCGGTGGTAGAGGAGCAGCCCTATGATAATCATGAGAATCAAGTCCAGAAGTCCATGGCCATGACAGAGTGAAATAATAGAAAGAGTTTCTATTTAGATTTTCACATCGGACTCGAATCGAATGATTATATCATATGATAGAAACTAGGGTTTGACGAGTTCACCTTAACCCTAATTTGATCGGAGCTCAAGATAGAAGAACTTAATCACACAGGTAGCTGCACCAAGAGGTTCGCATTCAGCTTTGATGGGTTGCCACCATATACTGCTAGGTGTCACTGGTGGATTTTGGGAGCAATTAGAATGATTTAGATGATCGATCATTCTAGCTATTCAAATCAAAAGAGTTCTGATCCATCAAAAGGAGTTTCGATGATGTCGATGATAGAGATCATGACATATCCCATTACCATACAGAACTGAACCTAACTGGGTCACACAAACAAGGGTTTGAATCTGATGATCATCAATTGAACTGATCTAGTTCAATTGATCTGAATGAGATTCAATTAGGTTCAAGAAAATCGTGCTAGCACTCGATTGAACCTAACGTTCTTCTTTTACTATCATAAATAAGTTATCCTGACTGAGCCAAAGGAGTTTGTGCTCAATCAGAGGCCTTCATATGGTCTGATTGGAGGTTGTCCAAGTCAGAAAAGGTTGTCTTATTTTGTAAGACATTACCTGCTATTTTTGGTCACCTGCCATTTCTCGTTCTTTGACTTTGGTCAAAAGTCTACCTTTGACTGGTCAAATGTTGACCATTGATATTTTGACTTCTATCCACATGCACCTATTGGAGAGCTGGTGGGGGCCTGTCCTCCTGCTAGAACCTGGCAAGAAAGAGGGCGCATGCCACCCTTGGCATGTGCCTAAGCTGGAGGCACCTAGGAGTCCCTATTGGACAGGAACTCCATCTCCTTTTTGGATTCCAATTAGAGTTCTCCTAAGAACCAACTTTGACTAATCTTAGGCACCCTCTAAGAAGGAATCTAGAGGACTCTATTCCCACCAATCAAATTTAGATCTAATTTCACAAAGAGTTGTGATTGGTTGGGAAGAAGAGGAGTTGGATCACAGTTAGTCTATAAATAAGACCCTACGCCCAACTCAAAGAAAAATCTGAATTAATTGAGATCTCCATGCCCCAAGATCTTTTCTCCTCTCCTCCTCCATGCCAAAGCATCTTCTCCCTCTCCTCTCCACATCCAAAAGGGTTTTGGACCTTGGTTGGCGCAATCTAGATAAGAGAAAGGTGAGTGAAAGTTAGAAGGCTGCGCTGCTGCAAAGGACAACTGCTGATCTTCAAAAGAAGTTTTGAAGATCCTCCAGATCAGATCCAAATCTAATTTTTGGAGATGTGATAGAGAAGAAGAGGATCTCTAGATCAAGCCTGAGTGGATACTGGTAGAGGCCAGGCACTTGCGTGGCTTGATCCAGACCCTTCCGCTGCTTACAGGATCATCAACGGGTAATAGGATTACCCACTTCAAGATAAATTAAATCTGATTTAATTTATATAATTTTATTTTAATTTTTAAAATAATAATAATTAGATCTAAAACATCTTAGATCTAATCTAGATCAAAGAAAAAAAATTTTAAAATATATCTCTTGATCTGATTAGATCTGAACAAACCTGGTCCGGGAAATCAGGATTTTTCTTCAATTTTAACTGATGTCAATAAGGAAATATCATTTTCAATTAGGAGGATGTCATCCATGTAGAATACAAGGAAGACAATAGCGCTTTCACTGACCTTTTTGAAAATACAAGACTCCTCATTTTTAATGAAATCAAATGATTTGATTACATCATTAAAATGATCATTCCAGCTCTGAGATCCTTGCTTTAGTCCATATATGGACCTTTGCAGTTTACAGACCTTATGATCACTATCACCAGATGTGAAATTGAGTGGCTATTCCATATGGATATTTTTCTCAAGATATCCATTTAAGAATATTATTTTCACATCCATTTGCCATATTTCATAATCAAAATATACTGCAAAAGCAAATAATATGTGGATGGATTTCAACATGGCTACTGGCTAAAAGGTATCTTGATACTCAATGCCTTCGCACTGACTATACCCTTTTGCTACTAATCTAGCCTTGAATGTCTCCACATTTCCATCTATATCTATCTTTCTCTTGAAGATCCATTTACACCCAATATGTACAATACCTTCAGATGGATCTACCAAGGTCCAAACTTGATTTGAGTGCATTGAGTCAATCTTTGACTTTACTGCCTCTAACCATTTCACAGAGTCAATATCTGATATCGTCTTATCATAGATTTTGGGATTATCACCTAGAATCCTATTTTCCATGAGGAACATATCCTCTACATTCTCTGAAATGGTACCTAAGTACCTCTTAGGAGGATGGAAAATCCTACTTGACCTACGAGGTGGAAGAGATTGTCTTTAGATTGGCTGAGACTGACTGGATTCCATAATTTCCTAGCTCATTGCTCTTCAGAGATTTTCTCCTCGAGCCTAATCTATCTTTCAGTGCCACCATCTTGAATGAAATATTTTTTTAGAAAAATATCATGTCGACTCATAATCACATTATGGTCTTTCGAAAGATAGAAATAATATCCTAATGACTCTTTAGGATATCCGATAAATCGAGCTCTAAAGGATCTAGATCTAATTCGTATGCCTGTTGTCTCTTACATGGATTGGACAATCCCAAATTTTGAGATGACTCAAACTTAATTTCTTACCATGCCATATCTCATACAGTGTGGTAAGAACGATTTTAGATAGAATCCTATTCAATAGATATATGCTGTCATTAAACTATCTCCAAAAAAATTCAGAGAGATCTATGAAGTTCATCATGGATCAAACTATATCCAATAGGATATAGTTTCTCCATTATAAAATCCTATTGAGTTGAGGCATTCCAAGTGGAGTCCATTATAAGACAATGCCATTATCCTTGAGATAGTTCAAAAATTCTCGATTAAGGTATTCACGTCCTTGATCTAATTGAAGAATTTTAATGGGCTTTTTGGTTTGCTTTTCTACTTCATGTCTAAATTTTTTGAACTTTTCAAAGGCTTCAGACTTATGTCACATCAGGTACACATACCTATATCGAGATAGATTATCAGTAAAGATAATGAAGTAGACATAATTACCTCTAGTCAGCACATCAAATGGGCCACACACATCTGTATGTATCAGGACAAGTAGGTCTGTGGCCCTTTCTCCATGTCCTATAAAGGATAGCTTGGTCATTTTGCCTTGAAGGCATGATTCACAAATCAGATTTGACTCGAAAGTCAACAAACCCATTAGTCCAGATTTTTTTAATTTGTTAATCCTATCTTCCACTATATGATCTAGCCTAAGGTGCCATAAAAACCTTTCATTAATACTATCTATAGATCATTTAGATCCTATGGCAGTCATGTTTTACTCAACATTAAATATAGAAACGTCAATATGTAATTGATAAAGATTGTTAATCAAAAAACAACTTGAAATTTTATTTTTTTCAAAAAGAATAGTATGGTGATCCTTAAAGAAGCTAATTACATAACCTTCTTATGCTAAACAAGAAACAAAAATCAAATTCCTACTGACTATAGGCATAAAATAATAGTCCCTAAGAACTAAAACTAATTCTAAAGGTAATCACAGAGGATAGGTTTTCATGGTTATAGCAGCAACTCTTGCTCTATTTTTGATGTACAGGATCATCTCACCATTCCTTAACCTCCTGCTCTCCTCAAGATCCTGTATAGAAGTGCACAAGTGACACTAGAACCAGAGTCAAGCATCCAACTGGATGCAGAAGAAATCTTAAGGTTAGTTTCAATGACGAGCATACCTTCAGAAGGACTTGTCTCCTTATTTCTCAGGCTGGCCAGGTATGAAGGGTAATTTTACTTCTAATGGCCATTAGTATTGCAATAGAAATATTTTTCTTTATCAACGGCCTTCTTTTTCAGTTCTTCCTTCTTCTTCTTTCCACCTTCTATCTTCTGCTTCTTCGTAGACTTCTTTTCAAAAGAATTTTTTTTGGAAGAAGTCCACTCCACAATAAGAATTGAGCTCTTTGAACCTTTCATTGAAAGCTCAGCAGTAACCAGCATTCTTATAAGTTCAGTTAAGGTACATTACAGTTTATGCATATGAAAGTTCATGATGAACTATCCATATGTATCAGTCAAGGACTGTAGGATCACATCAATTTGCAAGTTTTTGTCCAATATGACACTGAGCTTCTCAAGATCTTTTAAATCCTTGATCATTATAAAATAATGATCTTGGACCGACTGCCCATCATGCATTTGAGCCTTGAATAGTCTTCTAGAGATTTGGTAGTATGCTGCGCGACTCTATTCACCAAACAACTCTTATAGATGAGCCAACATTTGGCGAGCAGTCTTGATATCTTCATGTTGGAGCTGCAACTTATCAGACATTGAGCCCAACATATAATACCTTACTTTGTTATCATCGTTCATCCACTTCTCTAGAAATGCTCTCTATTCAGTGATCGAACGGGCTAGTAAAGTGGAGTTTCTAGTCCAATACATAGGTTAGCTTTTTCAAATCCAAAATAATTTTGAAGTTTCTTAGCCAATTCTTTTAATTTGGTCTAATCAATCTATGGGTGTCTAGGATTCAGGTTAGTGGATTTGATGCAGACTTTTTCCTGTAGAGAGTCAAAATTTCTAGTTAGACTTTGTAATTAGACTTGATCAATTTGTTAAAAAATTTTATTTTTAAACAAATTAGGCTTCTACTATTTACTTGAATCCCTATACTTCCTTGGTAGAGATGCAAAAATATCCATGATCATAGATTTCTAGTGGGTGGTACGGTTCTATCGACTGGCTCACTACCTCATCTAACAATTATTGATGATGGGTCAGTCGATAAGTAGACAACTCTTGTCCAATGATTTTGTAATTATGGTGCACCCAAACCTGATCTCTAATTCATTAAGCTCACCATATCAGAAATATTGCTTCACTTATTAGTTAAGTCAGACCTATCATTTGCATGAATTGGATTCCTAATTGGGTCCCTCACTAGATCCAAAATATTGAGCCCAATGCATTCTCAAACCCATAGGATACAATGCCTAATAGATATGGTCATGTCTTCCTGATGAAGGAACTAGTCTAGGGTTTTAGGGTTAGATTTTAAAACTTTTTTAAAATCTATGTAGCAAAAACATGAATAATCATATTAATTTATAATTAAATATGAAAAACCCTAGATCTAGGATCCTATTACATTATTACACCATGATATTAAATCAAAAATTAAAACATGAGAATAAATCATATTGATTATATCAACATAAAAACTATTCTATGCTAGATCAAATCTAGATAGGAGAAAGATGATTGTATCATCCATACCTTTGCAAATCAAGTTCTCTAACTCACTGATCAGGATTTGAGGTTATCATTTCGAGCTGCGCACGTGTCCGACCTCTACAAGTTATCCACACGAGCCCTCGATCGCTGATCAGAAGTTCGATGCCCGAAAATCAGCACAGTTTTTCTTCTTCGATGGTTGATCTAAATCTTTCTTTTTTTGAAACTTGGATCCTCTAATTTTTAAAAGATGAGAAAGATAATTTTGGACTTGAGACACCTCTCAAAATCATTAAAAAAATGGAGGAATAGATGGAAGAAAATCCTAGAAGAAGACCCTCTTCTTCTTCTCTTGTTCTCTCACCAAAGCACCTTGATTAGTGCCTTTACAATTCCCACGCCTAAACCTCTCTGTGCCTAGCCTCTCTATGCTCAAAGACCTCTCTCTTAGATCTATAATCTTAAAAAAAATTAGATTAAAAATTCTCTTATATTGAGAGATATGGAGGAGTCCTTGTCTAGGTCAAATACCTAATCAAGAGACCTCCAAATTGGGCTAGACTTGGGGCGCCCAACTCTTGGGCGTCCCCTCCTTTTTGGGTGTGGACCACCTGGTGTTTGGTGCACTAAAATCCTTTATTTTTTATAAAGATTTTAGAGAAAAATAAAGAGTTTAGGCACCATACATGGATAAGAATTCTAGTTGCAACAAACTTTATCAAATAGAGTTTGAAATCAAAATAACTAATTTATTTTGACTTGGTCCTCAACCAAATACCATGTAAGAAGTATATGAAACATAGGGATGCATGTCCTCTCTCTAAAAAAGAGAGTTTCCATGAAATTAAATAAAATTTCATGGAGAGTGCATGGAGATTGAATGGTGCAAGGATTTGGGACTCCTAGTCTCATTAGGACTCCTAATTTGACTTGGTCCAACTTGATCCTTAGATCAAATTAAATTAAAATTTATTTAATCCAATTAGATTGGGTCTTAGTCCAACTAATAATCTTATTAAATTAAATTTAATTATATTTAATTTTTATTTAATTTTTAATTAATTAGTGATTCGGTTCAGTGAAGTCCTAATTGAACTAGGACTAGTTCTTCCTTGTAATTGGCTCATCCAATAAATCAATTAGACTTGATCCAATTAAGTCCAAATAAAATCTAATTAAATTATATTTAGATAGACTTAATCTTAGCCCCCTGGCTTAATCAAATTAAGTTAATTAGTAATTAAATTACTAATCGATCCTCCCGTAATACTTGCACTAGGTTAAACATCAATCATATTAATTATTTAACTCTAAAATGATTCTTAATCATTGATCAATCATCCGATCAAATTGAAACCTCTTATGTGTGTGACCCCATAGGTCTGAACCTAAGTCGATAGCATGAAAACTAATTTATATACTAATCAAAGTGACCATCTATCAATGATATCCGACGGTCAGATAGGTCGAATATGTAGAACAACATCCTTAGAACCCTTATGGATATAGTTTCTGTATAATTCATCCTCTTGACCAAAATACTTGTAGGATACCTCAGAGTTCAACTATTAACTCTAATCAGGTTGTCCATATTGTATTTCAAAATATCAAATCCATCTGATGGATTATCCTAGCCAAGATTTTTGCTATATTGAAATATAGTAATGCATTCTTCTCCAACTCTTAGAGTGGTCAATCCCATCTTGATCACTCACCAACTTTGCAAGTACTTGACTATGCCCAAAAACCTTCCATTACTAAATTAAAAATTTAGTTAGTCCAGTACCAAAGCACAGTGAGTTGCTTGCAAGCCACTATGATGATCTCAGGTCTAAGGGACACTTATACCTATATCCCATCAGAGCAATTCTCGACAGCAGAACGCTCTAGACTTGGTCATGTCCAGTGATGATGTATCCATACATCTCACTTGTATGCCATTCTAGGGTCTCTACACTCCTTGATTAAGAGGACAACCAACCTATATGGCATACAATAATCTATGCTCGATAAACGCTGTCGTCCTAATTAACAGCGTATCATTTGGTCATGAACTATTTAAGAACTAATCGATAAATCCTCTCTTTATCGAAACTAAATAGTCCTAAGGACTTCATCACAATAATGAAGTTCATTAGAAGATATAGACTTTATAATGAAAATATCAAAAATATATTTTATTTAATAATGAATCAATTATAATTACAAGATAGCACAACCACCAATAGGCTGATGATTAGCTTTGGGACACATTTTCCAACAACTCCCACTTATCCTAAAGCCACTCAGCATAGAATCTAATACCCATCTTTGACTTATGGTCATTAAACTCCTTTATCACTGAGATTTTAGTGAAGGGATTGGCCAGGTTCTCCTTTCCATCGATCTTCTTAAGATCGACATCACCTCGATCCATGATCTCCTAGACCAGGTGGTAGCGATATAGTATGTGCTTCATTCATTGGTGTGCTTTTGATTCTTTCACCTGAGCAATGGCACCAGTGCTATCACAGTGGAGCAAGACCAATCCATTAAAGGAGGATGCTACTTCGAGCTCGATGATGAATTTTCTCAGCCATATAGCTTTCTTCATGACATCTGATACTGCAATATACTCTACTTCACACATAGAGTTTGCCATAGTATGCTGCTTGGAATTCTTCCAGCAAATAGCTCCACCATTTAGGATAAAGACAGAACCCGACATGCTTCTACTATCATCATGGTTAGATTGAAAGCTAGAGTCTATAAACCCCTCAAGTTTTAGATCTAACTCATCATAAACCAACTATTGATTCTTAGTATTTCTTAAATACATAAAGATGGATTTAACCACTTTTCAATGATTTTTTTCTAGATCAGATTGGTATCTACTCACTACTCCTAGTGAGTATGTCACATCTGGTCTCATACATGTAATGGCAAATATGATAGATCCCAATGTCAAAGCATATAAGACTCTACTCATATGCTCTCTCTTTAGGAGTTATTGGATAATTTTTTTTAGAGAGAGAAATTTCATGGCCTATCGGAAGATAGCTTTTCTTGAAATTCTTTAGGCTGAACCTCTTTAGCATAATTTTTATGTATGTGGACTGGGATAACCCAAGCATCCTCTTAGATCTATCCCTATATATCTTCATTCCTAGGATGTAGGATGCTTCACCCAAGTCTTTCATGGAGAACTGAGATGACAACTAAATCTTTATTTCTTATAGTGCGGGGATGTCATTCCCGATTAAGAGAATATCATTTACGTAGAAGACAAGGAATACCACGACTAGACCATTCTCCCACTTGTAAATACAGGGCTCTTCTCCATTCTTAATGAAGCCATATGTTTTGATCACCTTATCAAAATGCATGTTCCAACTTTGAGATGCTTGCTTCAATCCATAAATGGATCTCTAAAGCATGCACACCTTGGACTCATCTATAGATGTGAACCCCTCAGGTTGTATCATATACATTTTTTGGTCAGCTCTCCATTCAAAAAAACTATCTTCACATTCGTCTACCAGATCTCATAGTCTAGATGGATATCTATAACAAGCATTATCCAAATGAATTTTAGCATTACCATAGAAGAGAATGTCTCATCATGGTCAATACCATAATATTGACGATACCCCTTGGCAACCGATAGGTTTTATAGATCTCCAACTTTCCATCTATGCCCCTTTTTCTATTGAAGACCCACTTACACACAATGGGTTTAACCCTTTTGGATGGGTCAACTAATGTCCATACATCATTGACCTTCATGGACTTCATTTCGAATGTCATGGCCTTAAGCTATTTCTCGAAATTAGGCCTCTGCATTGCATCCATATAAGTGATCGGATCCTCATCATTCTCATCAAGTTTGATGAGATCACCATCTCGGACTAAGAAACCATAGTATCTATCCAGCTGATGTTGTATTCTACTGGATTACCTTAATGGTGCAGGTGCACTAGGCTCTGGATTTGATCTACTCAAATCCAATTTAGGTTCAGCTATAGGTGTCGGTCTTTCTACTTGTTAAACTTCATCAAGTTTAAAATTATCTTTCTACTATTGCAAATCAAGTTCTCTAACTCATTGATCAGGGCCTCAGGTTGTTGTTCTAAGCCACGCATACATCCAACCTTTACAAGTTATCCACACGAGCCCTCAATCATCGATCAGAAGTCTGATGCCCAAAAATCAGCATAGTTTGCGAGAACTATGCTGATCCTTCTTCGATGGTTGATCTGGATCTTTTTTCTTTAAAACTTGAATCCTCCAATTTTCAAAAGATGAGGAAGATGATTTTGGACTGGCGACATCTCTCAAAATCATAAAAAAAATGGTGGAATAGATGGAAGAAAATCCTAGAAGAAGACCCTCTTCTTCTTCTCTTTTTCTCTCACCAAAGCACCTTGATTGGTGCCTTTACAATTCCCACGCTTAGACCTCTCTACACCCAGCCTCTCCATGCCTAAAGACCTCTCTCTTAGATCTATAATCTTAGAAAAAATTAGGTTAAAAACCCTTTTATGTTGAGAGATATGGAGGAGTCCTTGTCTAGGTCAAATACCTAGTCAAGAGACCTCCAAATTGGGCTAGACTTAGGGCACCCAACTCTTGGGTGTCCTCTCCTTCTTTTTGGGTGTGGACCACCTGGTGTTTGGCATATTAAAATATTTTATTTTCTATGAAAATTTTAAAGAAAAATCAGGAGTTTAGGTGCCATATATGGATAAGAATTTTGGTTGCAACAAACTCTATCAAATAGAGTTTGAAATCAAAACAACTAATTTATTTTGACTTGGTCCTCAACCAAATACCATGTAAGAAGTATATGAAACATGGAGATGCATGTCCTCTCTCTAAAAAAGAGAGATTCCATGAAAAAATTAAATAAAATTTTGTGGAGAGTGCATGGAGATTGAATGGTGCAAGGATTTGGGAGTCCTAGTCTCACTAGGACTCCTAATTTGACTTGGTCCAACTTGATCCTTGGACCAAATTAAATTAGAATTTATTTAATCTAATTAGATTAGATCTTAGTCTAAGTAATTAACTTATTAAATTAGATTAAATTTAATTTAATTTTAATTTAATTTTTAATCAAATTAGAGATTAAGTTCACTCAACTCCTAATTGAACTAGGACTAGTTCTTCCTTGCAATTAGCTCATCCAATAAACCTATTGGACTTGATCCAATCAAATCCAAACCAAATCTAATTAAATCATATTTAATTAAACTTAATCTTAGCCCTCTAGCTTCATTAAATAAAGCTAATTAGCAATCAAATTACTAATCAATCCTCTTACAACACTTGCACTAGGTTAAACATCAATCATATTGATTGTTTAACCTTAGAATGATTCTTAATCGTTGATCAACCATCCGATCAGATCGAGACCACTTATGTGTGTGACCCCATAGGTTTGAATATAAGTTGATAGCATAGAAACTAATTTCTGTATCAATCAAAGTGACCATCTAGAAATATACCCAACAGTCGGATAGGTCGAATGTGTAGAACAACATCCTTAGAACCCATGTGGATATAATTTTTGTATAATTCATCCCCTTGACCAAAATGCTCGTAGGATACCTCAGAGTTTAACTGTCAACCTCGATTAGGTCATCCACATTGTATTTCAAAATACCAAATCCATCTTATAGATTATCCTGGCTAAGGATTTTGCTATATTGAAATACAGTGATGCATTCTTCTCCAACTCTTGGAGTGGTCAATCCCATCTTGATCACTCACTAACTTCACAAGTACTTAACTATGCCTAAAAATCTTTCATTACTAAATTAAAAATTTAGTTAGTCCAGTACCAAAGCATAATAAGTTGCTTACAAGCCACTATGATGATCTCAGGTTTAAGGGACACTTATACCTATATCCTATCAGAGCAATTCTCGATAGTAGAATGCCCTAGAGTTAGTTAGGTCTAGTGATGATGTACCCATACATCTCACATGTATGCCATACCAATATCTCTACACTTCTTGATTAAGAGAATAATCAACTTATATGGCATACAATAATCTATGCTCGATAAACACTGTCGTCCTAATTAACAGCATATCATTTGATCGTAAACTATTTAAGGACTAATCGATAAATCATCTCTTTATCGAAACTAAATAGTCCTAAGAACTTCATCACAATAATAAAATTTATTAGAATATGTAGACTTTATGATAAAAATATTAAAAATATATTTTTTAATAATAAATTAATTATAATTATAAGGTAGCACAACCATCAACAGGCTAACGATTGACTTTGGGATACATTTTTCAACACTCGGTGCACTGTAACTAGTCGAGAATAATCAAACCCAGGAAGGGCCTGCACATCTACAATGGTGAAAGATCTATGACTTAATATTTTCTTAGGAAGATTTGATTTAGATCTCTTAGACATGACTTGACTTAGTCATAATATTTATGACTAACCTAGTGGCATGGATTAGCTCGAATCATTAGCCACCTCAAATCAGAACTGGGTCGACCCAATTGGCTAAATAAGTGAGGTTAGTGGGAGAAATATGCCATTAACTCACCGAGAATACATTCAGATCGAGTAGCTTTAAATTAAAGACCACTGGTCGTATCTATCAAACTTACCTTAGACACTGATTCGTCTGATCAGAACTGATCGAGTTAGCCTAAAATCTAGGCTCGAACTGCAGAGCCAAATTAGGTCTTAATTTGATCGAGCACATATGACTGTGTGTCAACCTTGACCTAGACTTAATCCTATTGGGCTGGTCAAACCTATGGACTCTTGATCCCACTTAACCAACTCTTGATTTAGTTTGATCAACCGTTTGACCTAATTGAGCTACCCATACCCGAACTCATGTTTTATGAAAATAACTTAGATCTAAAAATTTATAATTTTTAAATCTAATTAATTTTATGATCTTAATTCCTAATTAAGTTCAGGATTCATAAATAAAATATGCAACAAAAATCCTAGGATTTCAGGATCTAAATTTTTACAAAAAATTAAATTTTGATTTCTAATTAAGGATAGATGCACAGCATCCCTACATGCCATAAGAGCATCCCATCAAATGAGAAGAGAGGGACTTTAAATATTTCTTACTCTTATGATCGGACAGCTAAGGAAAATGCCTTAATCAAAAATTTTAATTATTCTACAAAAACTTTAAGATCTAAAATATATATCACATATATAATTAAAGATCTAACTACGCATGCTTTGTATACATCTCATGTATCATAACTAAAATTAATAATGCATGTTTTAGATCTGATTATATCTAATATAACATCTAAAATGTAAAAATCTAATTGATCATATCAAAGAGAAATTTATTCTAGACTTTTTATAAACCAATTCTACAAACCTAGTCTAGACATGCATCTCATACATCATATATATGAATTTTAATTTTAATCTACTAATTTTAGATCTGATCACATCTTACGTGACATCTAAAATCATACATATCAGATCATAAATAAATTAAAAATTAGATCAAATTTTGATTTGAAGAACTGCAAACCTAGCTCTGATACTAGTTGAAGAAAAACTAGCTTTTCCTATCGCAAGATTGATCTGATCTGATCTGATCTGTAGCAAAAAATTCTAAAATTTTTCTACAAAATCTGATCAAATCTAATCCATATGATCTAATATTAAAATAAAAATTAAAATAAATTAATAATAATATTTGTTATCTATTTAGGATAAATAATTATCCTAATGATGATCTGGTTGCACCTAAAACTCTGGATCTAGCCATGCATGTGCCCAATCTCTACCAAAGTCTACTCGAGCTAGTTCTGGATGCCTTCTCCTACTGGATCTGATCTCCAATGATTAGATTATCTCACAATCAGCAACTTCCTGACTTGTCTTTGCGTCAACTGCTCTCAACTTTTGATCATTGAAAAATCCAACTCCTTAGGCAAGGAGAAGAGGGAGGAGATCTGGAAGAGAGGCATAGGAAATAGTGGTAGAGGCAGGGCTTCACCATAGAGAGAATAGAATGCACAAACACTTCATGCATGGCCCTATTTATAAACCTGCTTGCTACCCTAGAGTCTTGGATGATCAAGCAACTAATTTGCTTGATTTCCTTGGACTCCCATTTGATCTCCATGCACAAATAAATTTTATTCTAAGTTTTGTTGCACAAAACATCAAAAATAGTGCCATGAAGATGGGATAGGGAAGAAGTCTTGGCACACAAAATTATCTCCCAAGAGTTTGTTCTAAAATAAGCTCTTCCATGCATATCCTCTAAGGGCTCATGCCATATGGGGGCGTGCGCCCTTATCTTTTCATTGAAAACCATCTAGGGGCATGCACCTCCAGATAAAATCTAGGGAGCGCATGCCTCCCCTCTTCTTTCTTGCAAAGACTATGGCATGCGCCCTCATTTTTCTATGAAAAAACATCTAAGGGCATGCACCCCTAGATAAAATCTAGGGAGCACACACCTCCTCTCTTCTTTCTTGCAAAGACTGGGTCAAACGACCCTTGTCCTAATTTCATCCAATGATTTTAGGACAAACCTTAATTTGGTTAAGATAACCCTTGTCCTATTCCCATCTTATAAAATTTAGGACAAGCCTTTATCAAGCCAGGATAAGGTCCAGTCAGATCAAGATAAATCCACACAGAGTTTCTAGATGAGCCTTATCCAAATTTCATCTCATGATTTTAGGACAAATCCTGATCTCATCAGGAGAAGCCTTGTTTTGATCAAAACAAGCCTATTTTGACTAGGACAAGCTTTACTCAAAACTAAGATAAATCTATACAAAGCTTTCGAATGAACCAAATCCAATTTGGCTCAGTCGAGATGAATCAGAAAGACTACAGAAAAAGAATATTCGGCTCAATCATGTGCTAGCATGATTTTCTTGAATCTAATTGGATCTAATGCAAATCAATCAAATTGAGTTAGCTTAATTGATAATATGCAGATCCAAACCCTTGTTTGTATGATCCAATTAGATTTAGTTTTATATGGTAATAGGATATCTCATAATCTCTATCATCGATATCATCAAAACATCTTTCGATGGACTAGAACTCTTCTGATTCACCCAATTAGAATGATCGATCATCAAGACCATTCTAATTAGTCCCAAAGTTCATTAGTGACATCTAACAGTATATGGTGGCAATCCATTACAACTGAATATAAACCTCTCGGTGCAGCTATCAGTGTGATTGGGTTCCTCTATCATGAGCTCTGACAGGATTAGGATTAAGACGAATTCATCAAATCCAACACCCGTCATATGATTGAATCATTCGATTCAAGTCTGATGTAAAATCCTAATAGAAAACTCTTTTCTATTATTTCATCCTGCCATGGTCATGGGCTTAAGGATTCGATCTCATGATCATCATAGGACTACTCCTCCTCTACTGAGGTTGATAGATCTCATCTTGGTGTGATCTAATTTCTATAATGCACATGCTATACTCAACATACACCTTAGGATTCTGAATGGATAAAAGATCGAGTTATGGTGCAGTCAATCTATAGTACACTCAAGGTGAACTGTCGATGCACCTCAAGTCAAAGAACTAGACACATAACTATAGCATCGAGCTAGTTATCGATGAGAAGGTAGATTTCTTTACAACTGCTCGAGGTGGTCAGGCTCAGTGCCCTCGTTCTCAACAAGTATCTATACTCTTGCTTTGGTGTCTCCATATCATAAACTCAAGAGCCATCTATCCTAAAAAAGTGATGATACACCAATCTTTTGGATCGATCATCATCCTCATGATGATCCTATGGTTAGAAGCAGTTTGTGAGTTAATTATGAAAATACATGTCTTATATTTTTAACTCTTAAAAATATATATGATCATATCTATTAACTCAAAGAATGTATCATAGATACTTTATACATAATATGATAGAAAAAAATAATTCTTTATTAATTTTAAATCAAAATTATAAAAATACTCCTAGAATGTGCATTATAAGTATCAGCCAATCTAGCTTCTAGGGCATACATCTAACACGTCATGCAGAAATTGAAACTCTTGTGCATCTTCTTCAGCAAAAGTAATAAGTTTTTCAGTCCTCTACTTCTTTACTAGCTCTGTCGATCTGCTGGCCTTCTCCTATCGATATCCCCTATAATTGTATTGATGATTCCAAGTGGAGGCCGATCTCCTTGAAACTCTTTCCTCCAAGGTGGTTCCAACTATGGAAGAGCTCTTGGCTGATCCTCTCTTTTCTCGGACCAACATCGCAGAATCCGATCCAATCGACCTTATCTAATCAGATCCTTTATTTCATCCTGGAGCTAGATACATTCTTCAGTATCATGACAATGATCATGATGGTACAGGCAATACTTGTTGGGGTTGCACCTATTTGAATGAGACCTCAATCTTTTCGATCTCGATAGCTTCTCCTTGATCTCCATTGGTACTTGAGTTTTTGGAGTATTCAAGAAAAAATAGTTGTAGAATCTTCTAGAAGAGGGGCTTCATCGCATCCTTCGATCCGGGCTTCTTGGCAAACGAGTACAAGATAGAGTTCGGGCTTGTCTGCATTTAGGAGGAGTTCAAGAACGTGGTCGAACTTCACTTGATTTCTCTATCGATGTGGGCTTGCTAGATTTTTCTGCCTGTTGCTCTCCTGTGACCTCATCATCATGAAGCTTAAAAGCTTTCTCAGCTCGGGCATATCCTTCTACTCAAGCTAGTATGTTGGCAAAATCTCGGAGATGCTTCTAAAAAAAGCAGTGCAAGGTTTGCAATACTACTTTCAAAAAAATTTTGAAAATAGATAAAATATAGTAAAAAATTAATTAATCTAATTAATTAATTATTAATCATACTAGAATATTAAGTCCTACACTAAGGATCTAAACACAATATGCATGCATTCATATAGATCTGAAAATAAAACTATGCGGCAAACTCTTTACTATATCTATCAATTCAAAATATAATATCTTTTTACGAGTAGTTGATCACCACAATCTGAGTCCACTGAATAATGCTTTGATGTCACACCATTGATGCACATGTGTCCAATCTCTATGGTTGGTTCACATGGAGCTCCTGATCCCGATCAGCCCCACTGGAGTGCTAGCTCCTCACCAGAGCCTTCAATGGCTGATCATGATCGATCCAATTGATCATCTTCTTTTTGATCTTTAAGATACTCTAGAAAATCAAAATATGTGCTTCAGAGGATGATGAAGTGGTGTTTCAAATTTGGTGGCGATCTGATGCTCACAACACTCAATCTCTCCACCCGAACCCAGATTCCCAAGTCTTGGGTTTCACTCGGCCCAAAAACCTTGATGCACTGAAAAACCTTTTCATGCCCTCTTTGTGTGGAGTTTTTCTATGAAACAAGTTTTCATGGAAGATAACTTTTGATTCTATAAACCATATTTAGATCATATCTAAAAATTGAGTGTCCTTAGATATGAAAATCAGAAGAGAATAGAGGTGTGAAGAAAAAATAAAGTGCTGTAGGACTATGCTCACCTTCACTCCATGATTTTTTTCACCCAAAACCAATGCCCAATTTCTTTCAAATTTTTACCACAAAAAGATAACCCCTTAGGCTTCATGCAAAAAAATTCTCATAATTTATTGCTCAAAAAATAATCAGAAATTCTATGTGGAGTGGATAGGTTAAGATTGGTTGAACTAGTTTCAACCAACTTCTAGTATTTGAATTCAAATGAGGTCTTATCCTTTTGCAACACCTCATCTAAGAGGGTGATGAGCAAAAGGACTCTCCTTCTACTCACCCTCAATCAGAAATTATCCAAAAAAAATGTGCAACAAAAGATAGGTAGGTGTGGAGAATAGATAAGGAAGAGATTAGGTTTTTCAAATTTCAAACCAACCAAGTTGAATTGAAAATTCAACTTAGTTTGAACTGGTCCAACCCTTAGACCGGGTCAAAGGCTGAAGAAGGGAAAGGGCACACATTCATTTTTCTATGAGAAATCTCACACAAAAATTAGAGGAGGGCATGGGTCAAGGTGGAAAAGTCAAATATGGTAGGCACTAGGGAGAGTTTGAATTCAAATCTTATTTGACTTGGTCCAAATTGGTTTCAACCAAACCCATTAATTTAAATCAATTAGATCAGATTAAATCCAACCAAATTAGACTTAATATAAACCAATAAAATTCTAATCAAATTAAAAATTAATTAGGTCCAAATCCTGATCAAATCAAGATCGAATCTTCCTTAGCGATTAGATCATCTCATGACCTGATCAGGTCAAATCCAATCGAATCCAATTCGATCAAACTTGATCAAATCCCCATCGCTCAATCAAATTGAGCTAATCAACAATCAAATTGCTAATTAATTCTCTAATAAATATAGAGTCCCAATCTGTTGGTTGTCTGGGCAATAGAGTCCCATCAACATGAAACTCCTAAAGAGTCCCAAATCAGTGGAACTCTTAAATCCAGTGTCCCAAACGAATCGAACTCGCGATCATAGAGTCCCAGACCAGTGGGACTCTTGATCAAAGTCTCGAATGAGTAGGACTTAGAGTCTCAGTCCACTAGAACTCTTGATCATAGAGTTTTAATTCAGTGGGACTCTTGACCATAGAGTCTTAGGTCATCAAGACTATCGATCAGAGAGTCTCAGATAAGGACTCAGAGTCCCAGTCCAGTGGGACTCTTGGTCATAGAGTTCCAGTCTAGTGGGACTCTTGACCATCGAGTCTTAGATCATCGAGACTCAATATCAGCCATCAGATCAAGTAGAAACTTCTATTGTGTGTGATCCTATAGGTTCGAATTTTAAGTCGGTAGCACAGAAATTAATTTTCTGTATCAATCAATGTAACCATCTAGCAATGGTACCCAACATTTGGATAGATCGAATAATTGCAATGCAACATCGATGAACCTGTGGCATATGGTTATTGTATAATTCATCCCCTTGACCTCAATTCTCAAAGGACGATTTAGGGTTTACTGTCAATCCTAAAATTCATCCATAGTATATTTCAAAATTTAGCATCCATCATATGGACTACCCCAGTCAAGGATTTGCTAAATTAAAATACAGCGATGCACTTGCTCTAACACTTGGAGGGGTCAATCCCATCTTGACTCACACACCGACAAGCTAAGTACTTTACTACACCCAATAGCTATCCATCACCGAATTAGAAATTCAGAAAGTTCGGTACCTAAGTATAGTGAGTTGCTTGCAAGTCATCGTGGTGGTCTCAGATCTAAGGGACACTTATACCCATATCCTTTGGGGCTAATTTTGACAAAAGAAAAGCTCCAAAGTTGGTCACACTCGGTGGAGATGTACTCATACATCTCACTTGCATGCCATACCAATGTCTCAACACTCTTTGATTATGAGAACAACCAACCTATATAGCATGCGACCTATACTCGATAAACATTGTCGTCCTAAGTAACAATGTATCTTTTGATCATGAACAATTTAAGGACTAAATCATAAATCCTCCTTTATCAAATCTAGATAGTCCTAAGGACTTCATCACAACACAGGAGTTCATTAGAAGATAATAGAATTTGTGATGAAAAAATATCAAAATAACTTTATTATTTAATAATTCATGTACAAGTGCAATAAGTAGTACAATCATCAACAGACTGATGATTGGTTTTGGAACATATTTCCAACAATCTTCTACTTTGACTAAAGCCAATCAGTGCAGTATCTAATACCTATCATCGACTTGAAGTCATTGAACTCCTTCACCACAACAACTTTAGTGAATAGGTCGGTCAAGTTCTCCTTTTCATCGATCTTCTGAAGATCGACATCATCTCGATCCATAATTTCTCGAACAAGATGGAAGCGGCGCAGAATATGCTTCATCCGCTAGTGTGCCTTAGGTTCCTTCGCTTGAGCAATGGCTCCAAAGCTATCGCAATAGAGCAGAACTGGACCATCAAGAGAGGGTGCTACTTCATGCTTGGTGATGAATTTTTTTAACCACACCGCTTCTTTGACAGCATCTGATACAGTGACATACTCTGCCTCACAAACTGAATCGGCCATAGTATATTGCTTGAAACTCTTCCAACAGATGGCCCCATCATTAAGGATGAATATATATCCTGACACACTCTTGCTATCATCATGATCAAACTGAAAGCTAGAGTCTATAAACCCCACCAGTTTCAAGTCTGATTCACCATATACAAGCCACTGTTCCTTAGTATTTCTTAAATACTTTGGGATGGTTTTAACAACCTTGCAGTGATTCTCTTCTGGATTAGATTGGTATCTACTCACTATCCCTAGTGAGTATTCCATATCTGGTTGTGTACATATCATGGCATACATGATAGAACCCACTACTGAAGCATATGGTATTCTACTCATACGCTCTCTTTCTAGAGGTGTTGTCGGACAATCCCTTTTTGAAAGAGAAATTTCATGGCCTATCGGTAGATAGCCTTTCTTAAAATTCTCCATGCTGAACTATTTCAGTACAGTGTTAATGTATATAGATTGGGACAATCTAAGCAATCTTTTAGATCTATCTCTATAGATCTTCATCCTTAGGATGTAGGAAACTTCTCCCAGATCTTTCATGGAGAACTGTGATGACAGCTAGATCTTCATTCCTTACAATGTAGGAACATCATTCTCGATTAAGAGAATATCGTCCACATACAATACTAGGAATATTATTGCTGAACCATTAGCCCACTTGTATATGCAAAGCTTCTCTTCATTCTTAACTAAGCCATACATTTTGATTGTTCTATCAAATCGTATGTTCCAACTCCGAGATTCCTGCTTCAGTCCATAAATGGACCTTTGAAGCTTACACACCTTAGGCTCATCTATGAATGTGAATCCTTCAAGCTATATCATATATACCTCTTCATCCAGCTCTCCATTTAGGAAAGCCATTTTTACATCCATCTACCGGATTTCATAATCCAGATGGGCAGTGATAGCAAGCATTATCTGAATGAATTTGATCATTGCCACAGGAGAAAACATCTCATCATAATCAATAACATAATGTTGACGATACCCCTTGGTAACCAAATGGCCTTTATAGGTCTCCACCTTTCCGTCTGTGCCTCTTTTCCTTTTAAAGACTCACTTACAATTCTATGGGTTTTATCCCTTCGAGTGGGTCAACCAATGTCCATACATCATTGATCTTCATGGATTTCATTTTTGATTTCATGGCCTCAAGCCATTTCTCAGAGTCGGATCTCTACATTGCATCCATATAGGTGATTGGATCCTAATCATTCTCATCGAGTTTGATAGGATCCCCATCTCAGATAAGAAAACCATAGTATGTATTTGATTGATGTGGTACTCTATCAGATTGCCTTAAAGGTGCATCTATAATGGGTTCTGGATTTGATCTAATCAGATCCAGCTCAAGTTCAACAACTTGTGTCTTTTCTTCTATCTATCGTACTTCATCAAGTTCGACCTTAGAGGCATTAGTTTCATTACCAAGAAATTTCTTTTCTAAAAAGACTGCCTTAAGACTGATAAACACTTTTTGCTCATCAGCAAGATAGAAGTAGTATCCTTTGGTTTCTTTTGGGTAATCTATAAAACTATACTTATCAGACCTAGGTCTAAGCTTGTCTATTATCAAACCTTTGATGTAAGCCGGACACCCCCAAACCCTAAGGTGTGAAAGCACTGGCTTACGCCCTGTCCATATCTCATATGGTGTTTCATTAATATATTTACTCAGAACCCTATTTACAATATAACAAGCTGACTCAAGCGCATATCCTCATATAGAGATTGGCAAACCAACAAACTCCATCATTGATCGAACCATGTTCAATAGGATCTGATTTCTCATTTCAGACACACCATTATGTTGTGGTGTTCCAAGAGGGGTCTATTGAAAGAGAATTTCATTCTCTTCAAGATATGTCAGAAACTCATTGGAAAGATATTCATCCCCTCAGTTAGATCGAAGAGTTTTAATACTCTTTTTAGTTTGCTTTTCTACCTCATTTCGAAATAGTTTGAACATTTCAAACAACTCCGACTTATACTTCATTAAATAGATGTACCCATATCTCGATAGGTCGTTGGTGAAGGTTATGAAGTAAAAGTATCCACCTCTAGTACTTGAGCTCATGGATCCACATACATCCAAATATACTAGACTCAGGAGTTCAGTGGCTCATTCATCTTTTTCAGTAAAAGGTGACTTGGTCATCTTACCAAGAAGACAAGACTCATAGGTTGGAAGTGATTCACAATCACTAACCTCAAGAATTCCTTCTTGAGTTAACCTGTTAATTCTATTCTTGCTAATATGACCAAGCCTACAGTATCAAAGGTATACATCAGACACATCACTAATTCTAGGGCATTTACCAGAGGATTGAACCATGTTAAAAGGCATAGAAAGTAAATAAATTTCATTATTCAATTGCTCAATAAAAATTATAACATCATTCAAAATGATATTATAATTTTTTTTTTATTGATATTTCAAAACCATTCATGGCCAAAAGGCCTACAAAAATGACATTCAATAAGAAAGTTGGACAAAAATGACATTCATTAGAAATAACTTTATTTGAATTGATTACAAGGTTCATGATTCCTAAAGCTAGAATTGGAACTTATCTTTCATCTCCAATATTCAGGAACCTCTCGTCTTGATTAAATCTTCTGCTGACCTGCAAGCCTTGCATAGAATTATAAATATGATAAGGGCTTCTAATATTTAATACCTAGATAGTAGAATCAAATAAAAAAAATTACAAGGTGTTATCATATAATTACTTGCCGCAACCACT